>CAUYRT010103187.1:0-59587 GCA_963574885.1 Lepilemur ruficaudatus | reverse complement strand
TGTGAGATCCTATGATTCTAAGCATATTAAATATATTAACTCTCCTGTATGCACACTTTTAGGAGCATATTATCTTATTGCCCTCAGTTTATAGATGAGGAAACCAAGGTACAGAAATAGTAAGAGTTACATAGTTAGAAAGTAGCAGAAATAAGACTGGCTTTTGGTTTTGGATTTCATGCTCTCACTGCCTATAGAAATAAAAGAGGAAAAACGCATGTGAGCAGTAGGAGTTGAGCTAAAAGTAGAAATAAGCAGGGAAAAACCTTGAAGGAAACAGCAATGTTTGGATTCGATGTATATAAACTCATTGTATCTTTGAATAACGTCAAGAACATCTAGCCAACGCTAATAGTTACTGGGCTTTAAATTTTGTTGAAACAAATACACATTTAATGCAATTTGCTTAAAAATAATGCTAGTATTGAGCAACAGGACTTAACACCTATCTATGACTTCAATGCATTACATTAGATTTTTATTTATGTTTTGAGGGAAGTGTGATTTTAATTATTGTGAAATAGAGTTCTAGTATATGCTTTAAAAGCAAAAGGAAAGAAATGTATTTTACACTTGATTTTCAATAAACATTACAAATAAAAATATAACTAGATGGTAAAAATAAAATAAAGCAAAAATCTCTGGGAGTTAGGCACCATGCTATAAAATGTAGTTCCCAGAGGAAAATATCACTAAACAAGATCTAGTTTTTTAAGAAGACATATGAATAAAATTAATTTTACTAACAAATAAAACCTATTTCATATAGCTTTATTTAAATAGATGTATCTAAGACTAACATACTTTTGGATTTCTTTTGCTTGTTTTCTACATATAGTACACTGCATTTTTTGAGTTTAATCATCACCTCGAGTCTATAATGGACAAAGCCTACATCTACAGGTAAAGTATAACTCACAATCCTTGGGTGGAGGGGAAAAAGCAATGGTACCACACTTTAGACAGCATTTAGCAGGAATGCGACTTCCCTGTTAAAGAAAAGGAAATAATTTCAGATTTTGGCTATACAAAATATAGGAGTATGTTCTACAACAGATTTGGATATTTTAAATGAAATAAAAATATGAAAATCATAACTGATTTTAGAAGAGTATTGGACTAAAAAATAGGAGTTATTACTTGCCTCAGTCAAAATAAGTATAGAAAATCACGCTCTTTCGAAAATTGACTTTCTCTCTCATGACAATCCATTCCTAATCTGAATTTCATTCATTTGCTGATCTGAACTTCACTTGCACAGAGACCTCTAGTTGCAGTTCATTGCAGCATAAAGTCCCACAGGCTTTTCAGAGATATCCAGTTAAATCAGCGTGGCATATTTTATGGGACTCAAATAGAGAGGTGACCCTTGAGGCATGTCTTTCATGGAGTTGACTCATACCATCTGTGAAAAGAAAGGAAGTTTTTTTTTTTTACACTCTGTCAGTCCCAGTCAAGACACTGCAGTCAGAAAACATGCAGTGGCACCATCACTTTATACTACACTAATGAGAGTTAACAGTTCACAAACCCAAAGCAAGGGAGTTCAGCAGAGACTTTAAGGAAAAGAAAACGTTAAAATAGGCTGTATTCCAGAAACAACATGAACCCTTATTTTGCATCTGTTCTTTGGCACAGAGTCATTCGAACAACTGGATACTTGCTGTTTACTCTGCACATTAATGCCTGTGTTTATTACTGGGCTTCAAACTATGAAGGAATTGGCACTACCAGATGGGTGTATGATGGTGAAGGAAATCAGTAAGTTCTAATTTTGAAAGAAACTTCTGTTGATTCTTCTTAACTTTCTGTTTCAGTGTATGAATTTTCTTAAGCCAGTGTTTTTGAAACTGTAGGACATAACCCATTCATGGGCTGTAAAACATCTTTACTAGGTCAGTATGTTTTTAATTGAAAGAAAGTAGAGGAAAATATTAAGAGAACAGAAAATATCAGAGTCTGTCTGATAGGTGGTAGGAGTGTGGGGGTGGGGGCGGAGTGTGTATCCTGGGTTGGTTTGTGAAAAGCATTTCCTATACTGGATCATGATCAAAAAAGTTTGGAAGCCTCTACTTTAGACAACCGAGCAGTAAGTTAACTTTTAATAACTGCAGTGCTGATTGTTAATAATGAACAATGTTAATCATTTAGAGGGCAGGTGCATTGGCTAATTAGTTTACCACTGAAGGGTTTTATGGGTTTATGAGTCAGCTATAACCACTAACTCAATTAAACACTTACAGAGTAACGAGGATCATAAATTAAACTTGACAATTAGGTATGCAAGTGTCCCAGGAATAAGAGAGATCATTTGAAAAATTTAGAGCAGTAGAATCATGACTCAGTAATGACAACTGGCTTATTTAATAGTGAAATTTCCTTTTGGTAGATACAAGGACTTGGCATGAGGTAGACTTCACTAACTTTCTGCTCCAATGACCTGACATGGAACATATAATAAGGCAATGTCCTTACTGGGAAAAACAGGCCCCAGCATTGCTTTGAAGGGCAACTCACTGCAGCCTTGGGATGGAGAGCAATTATAGGATAGAGCAAAGAGAATGAAAATAACTTTCAAAATGACACACTACCTAGAGTGAGTTGGATGTGTTTAAGGGATTATAACAACATTTTTTGAACTTCCAACCAGAACTGATTTTAAAGAATTTAAAGCCAGAAGTTCCACCGATTGGGAAGTACACACACACACACGAAATCAATTTCCAGAAAGTTTATAACCAAACCTATAAGTTTATAATCAAAATTATTTAGTAGTTCTCTTTAGAATGTAAATGAATTTAAGTAGGAGTTTGCTTTGATATAAATAACTAATTTGCACGAAAACTTGAGTAAGATACCAACTATATTAAATGTGGTCTGAAAGTGAGTATGTAACCCAACACCATTAGGTACCTGTGTCTGGTAACTGTTTTTGTCAAATTAGCAAAAAAAATAAGGTTGCATCAGAATGCCTTCCAGAAAAAGTGGAGCTATTTCTCTCTTGGCACTTGGATGCTTCTCAGCAGAGTGTCTGGGAAGCAGATCTTGTTCCCAGTGCCTTGTACAGAGTTAAGTATATAATAGACAATATATTTTAGGTATGTGAAGAAGGCAGGAAGGAAGAGAGACAGGGAGTATGGAAAAAAGGAAGGAATAGCTATGTTGTATTATAGCAAGAAGAAAGAAATTGCAACTTCAACTCATAAGAAACTTAAAGTAAAATATGCCAGTGTTTTAGATTTCTGATTCCAACTACCTGAAGTACTCCCTCTAAAATACAAGATAAATTACCTGTTTTAATTTTTGTTGTTAAGTTACTTGCTGTAATTGGTTCTTATAAATAAATTTCTCATTGAATACAATTATAACAGTTTTTAATGATTGCTGAATTCTCTAAAACACAATAGACATCTCCAAAGGCTGAAAACAAGCTAGTGTACTGAAGGAAGCTGGAGTAGAGTAGGGAAAGAGAGTGCAGTGACCACTAAAGAACAGAAATGGAGGCATAACTTCTTAATCAGTAGAAGGAAAAAAATGAGAAAATTAAAAAAGAAAACCAACAATCAAGAAAAAGAGACAAAAATAAAGAAAGGTGGTATTAGGGAGAAGTGTAGGAAAGGCAGGATGTAGAAAGCACAAAGTAAGGTGGTAAGAACAATTTAAAATATATCCATATACACAGTAAATTAAAATGAAATAAACTCACCTGCTAATAAAGATTGTCAATTAATATTAGTCAAAATAAGCTTTAAAACAAAAAACATTTTAGGGAAAAAGGTCACCACGTAGTGGTAAAAGTTTTGACTCACCATTGCCAGAAGACAAAATTACAACAAATTTAGTGTAAAGATCTTAATTGGCTTTTATTTGTGATTCTAGAATCAGGTAACACCTCATTCCATAAAGTAGAATGAGTGTTCAGGTCAGCTGCCCAGAGGAGGTTAGCTTTACAGGTAGAAAACGGCTGAAGGAAGCCAAAGCAGAGAAAAAGCAAATTGGTCATTTAAAACTTACTCCCTGTAAAGGTGAAAGCAGAGGGGACTTCCTTATCATGACAACTGAACTGGCCTCTTTGGGGATTTGGCTGTTATCTGTCTTCTGATTTCTTGGAATGTCAGATTAACAACTAAGTTTCAGCTTAATAACATAGAACTTCAGCATGGGTAGCTTCATTTTGGTCCGGGTTGTTTGGTCTAGTACAGGAGTTCAGTCCAAACCAATGGGCTTTCATAAATTTTATTTAATTCCATCAAGATATTCCAATTCTAAATATGTGTACACCTAATAGAATACTTATAATTATTCAAAGGAAATCATAAAGCAAAAATTAATAGAAGGAAAACTTGGCCAATGCACCATCAAAGTGTGAGACATCAACCCAATTATTGATAGGTCAAGCAATCAAAAACAATCAGTAAACATATAAAAGATTTGAGAACCCAATAAACAAGCTTGATTTAGTGGATATGAATAGAATCTTATATCCAAGAATTAGAAACTACCCATTCTTCTTAATTACAGAAAAATGACTAAAAACGATCATTTTCTAGGCCAAAAGGCAAAGTGCAACACATTTCATAGTAGTGTTACCATAGAACCCACAGTCTCTGATTGTAAAGATAGACATTACCCCATCAGCTCTGCTCTGCTCATTTGGACAGGAGCATTCTCACTCAAAACCAAAGCTCCAATAATCCTGTTACCAACTGCCAGGGACACAGGTTGCCATTCTTGCAAAGAAAATGCTTTCAAAAGCAGCCTTTTTACTTATTTTTTTTATATAATTTGCATATGGCAGTTACTAATATCCTTACATTTTCCTAACAGTTTTTAAACATCAACTTCTCCTTCTATATTACCCTTTGACCTTGTAAGCCAAGTTTTTCCAATAATTACATAAAACTTTTTTTTTTTTAACTTAACCCTTCTGATGACCTGTTAATTAAAGGTTATTCATGAGGGCATTGGATTTGTAAACTTTGCCCTAGTTAGAATTAGGCAGCCAATTGCTGGGCATAAGTGGAGCATTGTGAACACTTAACATGAGTCAAGTTTATTATAATTCCATTAATTCTCATTAAAACAACTTTTATTCATTTCAGTGGAACGCAAGAAGGCATTTTTATTTATATTAAGTGAAGGCTATCCTTCTTTAGACTGTAACATTTGACAAAGAAGGCAAATGTTTAGCTCAAAGGGAGAACACAAATAAGAAATGACGCTTATGTGACACTCGAAAATGTCCCTAATGTGCTTTTGTCCACATACCTCCCAATCTTATTTATTTTCTGACATAAATTTCCCAATGTGTATAAAACTCCTAACCAATCCATGGTCCCAATTCCTAATACATATTTTCCTTGAAGGCAAGAGAAGAGAAGCAAGCAAGGCTCTCATGGAATCGTTGACTTTAGTTGGATTAAGGAAGGTATAGAACATAGTGCTGTAGAAATATGGGTACTTCACCACCTTAATTTTACAGATGAAAGAGATAAGACCTAGACAGATGAAGATGTTTATTCAGTATCCCCTAAGTTTAGGCACTGGTAGGAGACAGAGAGAGAGACAAAGAGAGAGAGAGAGAGAGAGAGAGAGAGAGAGAGAGAGAGAGAGAGAGAAATAATCTTATATTTTAATGCCTGGAAGGATGCCTTGGGATATAACAAAAACACACCAGAGCAAAGCATTCAATGGACCACAAGGGAGGTGAAGGACAGCTGGCAACATGACAGGGAAGAGTCAGAAGGAGATAAAACAGATGTGCTCACAGATATAGTCTTCCTACATTCTTGTTTCAGTAAGTCTAGGTATGCATGGCCATTCACTCATTCATTCATATCACCCAACACATATTAGTAAGTTCTTATTGTGTGGTAGTAAGTCCACCAATACCTATCTCTATAGCACTTACATTCTAATAAGACCATTGTCCCTCATAGCCAGTGTGTCCAGTAATAAGTTTATAGAAACCAGGAATTAAGATGGATTCAGGTAGTTAAGAAAGTCCATACATGGCAGGGCGTGGTGGCTCACACCTGTAATCCTAGCATTCTGGGAGGCCGAGGCGGGTGGATCACTCAAGGTCAGGAGTTCGAGACTAGCCTGAGCAAGAGCGAGACCCCCACCTCTACTAAAAATAGAAAGAAATTAGCTGGACAACTAAAAATATATATAGAAAAAATTAGCCAGGCATGGTGGTGTATGCCTGTAGTCCCAGCTACTTGGGAGGCTGAGGCAGTAGGATAGCTTGAGCCCAGGAATTTGAGGTTGCTGTGAGCTAGGCTGATGCCATGGCACTCTAGCTCAGGCAACAGAGTGAGATTCTGTCTCAAAAAAAAAAAAGAAAGAAAGAAAGGTCATACATAAAGACAAGTATAGAAAGGGTATTTTAAGTCACATGGCCCACTACATATTCACCATGATGACTAAAATTAAAAAGACTGACCATGCCTACCATTAGAATAACATGGGGTTACTGGACCTCTCATACATTGTTGAAGGGAGTGTAAAATGGTAAAACCATTATGGGAAAAGAGCCAACAGTTTCTTTTACAACTAAACATACATCTACCTTACAACTAAAAAATTCTAAGCCTAGATATTTACCCAAGAGAAATGAAAATATTTGTCCATAGAAAAACACTTGTACAAGAACATTCATAGATGTTCTACTCATCATAACTGAGCTGGGCATGGTGGCTCACACCTGTATCCCAGCTACTCAGAAGGCTGAGACAAAAGGATCACTAGAGCTTGGGAGTTCGAGGCTGCAGTGAGCTATGATCATGCCATTGCATTTTCCAGCCTGGGTGACAAAGCAAGACTCTGTCTCTACTATAAAAAAGAAAAGAAAAGAAAAGAGAAGAGAAGAGAAGAGAAGAGAAGAGAAGAGAAGAGAAGAGAAGAGAAGAAAAGAAACCAAGCCTGCAGTGAGCTATGATTATCATAACCAAAAACTTGAGATAGCCTAGGTATTCATCCATAGGTCAATAAATACACAACATAGAGGTAGTACATATACTTATAATGGATACTACTTGGCAATAAAAAGGAATAAATTACTGATAACACAAAACAACATGAATAACTTTCAAAAGCATTATGCTGAGTAAAAGGCACCTTGCCCCCTTACACAGAAGTATACATACTGTGATTTCATTTATGTGAAGTTCTAAAACAGGCAAAACTAATCTACTATAGAAAAAAATTAGAACAGTGGTTGCCTCTGAGCAGTGGGGGCAAGGATTGACTGGGAAAAAGACCAAGAGAACTTTCTAAAGTGATGGCAATTTTCTATGTCTTGATAGGTCTTTTGGTTGCATTTGTCAAAAATTTATCAAATGATACAAAAATCAGTATATCTCCATATGCTAACAGTGAACTATCTGAAAAGGAAATTAAGAAAATGATTCCATTTACAATAGCGTCAAAAGAATAAAATACTAGGAATAAACCAAAGCTATGCAAGACATGTACACTGAAAACCATAAAATACTGATGAAAGAAATTAAAGTAGACACAAATAAATAAAAAAAATCCATATTTTTGGATTGGAAGAAGTAATATTGTTAAAATGTCCAAACTACCCAAACAATCTATAGATTCAATACAGTCCTATCAAAATCCCAATGAGATTTTTTACAGAAATAGAAAAAACATCCAAAACTTCCTAAACACAAAAGACCCCAAATAGCTAAAGCAATTTTGAGCAAAAAGAACAAAGCTAAAGGCATCAACACCCTAGTTTCAAAATGTATCACAAAGCTACTGTAATCAAAACAATGTGATATTGGCATAAAAAACAAACATCTAGTCCAATGAAACAGAATAGAGAATCCAGAAATAAACCAATGCATAGATGGTCAACTGATTGTCAACAAGTGTGTAAAGAATACACAAGGGGGAAAGACAGTCTCTTCAACAAATGGTGTTGGAAAAACTGGATGTCCACACACAAAAGAACAATATTGGACCCTTATCTTACATGACACACAAAAATTATTTCAAAATGGATTAAAGACTTTAATGTAAGACTTGAAATTGTAAAACTACTAGAAGAAAACCTAGGGGACAATTCCATGACATTGGTCTGGGCATTGATTTTTTGGATATAATCCCAAAAGCACAGGCAATAAAAGCAAAAATAGACAAATGGGATTACATCAAACTAAAAAAAACTCCTGCACAGCAAAGTAAAAATCAGCAATATAAAAGGCAACCTACAGAATAGGAGAAAATATTTACAAACTATATATCTGATAAAGAGTCAATATCCAAAATATGTAAGGAAGTCCTATAATTCAATAGCAAAAATAAATAAATAATCTGATTTAAAAATGGGCAAAAGACCTAAAAAAATTCTCAAAAGAAGACATACAAATGTATCTGAAAAGGTGCTCAACATCATTAATTATCACAGAAATGCAAATCAAAGCCACAATGAGATAGCATCCTTAAACCTATTATGATAGCTACTATCAAAAAACCAAAAGACACCAAATGATGAGGATGTGGAGAAAAGGGAACACTTATGTATGGTCAGTGGGAATACAAATTGGTACAATCACTATGGAAAACAGTATCCAAAAATTAAAAATAGAACAACCATATGATCCAGCAATCCCACTTCTGTGAATATATCCGAAGGAATTGAAATCAGGATCTCAAAGAGATCCCTGTAGTGCCATGTTCATTGCAACATTATTCACAATAGCCAAAACATGAAAGCAACCTAAATGTTCCTCAACTGATGAATGAATAAAGACGATGTGGTATACATAGATTAATATATATATATATATATACACACACATATACAATGGAAAATTATTCAGCCTTAAATAAGAAGGAAATCCTGCCATTTGCAACAACATAGAGCTGAAGGACATTTTGCTGAGTAAAATAAATAAGACACAAAAAGAGAAATACTGCACGATATCACTTATATGTGGAATCTCAAATAGTCAAATTCCTATAAGGAAAGAGTAAGATGGTGGTTACCAGGGGCTGGAGGAAGGGGATAATAGGGAGGTGTTAGACATGGAGTACAAAGCTTCAGTTAAGCAAGACTAATTAAGTCCTAGAAATCTATAATATAATGCCTACAGTTAACAAAACTGTATTTTTTAAAATTCATCAAATGGTACTACTTAAGATTAGTGCTTTTATTGTATGTTCAAAATTTTAAAAAAAGGCCGGGCACGGTGGCTCATGCCTATATGCCTAGCACTCTGGGAGGCCGAGGTGGGAGGACCGTTTGAGCTCAGGAGTTCAAGACGAGCCTGAGCAAGAGTGAGACCACATCTCTACTAAAAATAGAAAGAACCTAATTGGCCAACTAAAAACATATATATAAAAAATTAGCCGGGCATGGTGGCTCATTCCTATAGTCCCAGCTACTCAGGAGGCTGAGGCAGTAGGATAGCTTGAGCCCAGGAGTTGAGGTTGCTGTGAGCTAGGCTGATGCCACAGCACTCTAGCCCAGGCAACAGAGTGAGACTCTGTCTCAAAAAAAAAAACCTCTAAATAAATATTGAACTCCAGTTAATATATATATTCCAAAGTATTGTTTTTAGGAGGAAGTGTCTGTCTAAAAATTACTTTGAAATGCATCCAAAAAAAATAAAATGGATTTATGGATAAATAATTAGAGAAATATGTGACAAAGCAGGAAGGGTAAAATATTAATGGCAGAATCTAAGTGATGGGTATACAGATGATCACTGTAAAATTCTTTTGATTTTTCTTTTTGAAGTATTTCATCATAAAATATTGGGGGGGGAATTACATGTCACATTTGTTTCACAGATGAAGAATTTCTATTTTCACACTAAATGTTTTTTATGGTTTTATGACAAATTCTGCCTTATTGTTTTAACTTAGAGCATGCTAAAGTATATATGCATGTGTGTGTGTATATATATGTATATTATGTATTCTATATATAGTTATATAGTTTAGATCTTAGATAGTTCATAGTTAGATATTAGATAATTCATGTATTAAATCAACCAGATAGAATCTCTTTGAAAAAATCTATCCTGGGATGTAGATATTAAAGATAGACACACTTGATTAATTAAGGTAATCCTAGAAAATCAATAAGATGCCATCTAATTAAATTACAAATCTTACCTTTGGTTGTGTGTGTCTAGGTGTAAGACATGACTGAGAACAGAATCCTAAAATAAATCTCAAAGCATCAGAGCAGAAAACTTCCAATTAACGTAGCAGGCTACTTGATATACAAAAAAAAATTGTTCAAGGCTAAACCTTGAGAGTTGGAAAATCAATGCCAAAGTTTCACATTCGATTGTTGTTTTTTTAACATTATAAATAAGGAAATGAGAGAAGGTAATTCATATGTTTGTTCCTGTTAATACTACAACAAACTTTGGAGTGACTTTGGAGGAGACAGTATTCCAACACTTATAATGGAGTCCACCATGTAAGGAGAGAATCTAGTCCCTCTCCACTCTTGGGTAGTGTTGGATTTAATAAATTTCCTTAATTTAAAGAGACCCACAGGTCCAGGACCTGTGACCAAAATAAATCAGGTAATGGAAAAATTATAAATTGGAATTTCAAAAGTTAAAATGCAATCCATAAAATTAATTCCATACTTCTTCAAGGTGGTTCTCTTTGACATCAAGTTCATTATAATATCAGTAAGTGCAAGGAACCCTGCTAGAAAAAAAATCACAGTGGTAATATTTTTATTCTCTTGGCGCATTGGTTTCAAACTCTACCAAAAAGTTAATTATTTTTTTCTGTTCCTGTAACCACCAAGTTAAAAAAAAAAAAATCCCATGTCCTTCAAAAGGTATTGAATTTTAAAATGAGTGATTTCTTTCCAGATCTGTTTTTATTTGAATATTAACTTCAACTGCAGCTTCTTTCTTTCTTTGTAAACCTCAACTTCTTACTACTTGAATGTCTGAAAACCACAAACTATTTTTATAAGAAAAAAAAAATCACCCTTGTTTAAAGACTAATGCACAGTTACCCAAAGTGCTAATTATATATGTGGCCCACTCACTTAAGAAATAAAAGCCCAGGCAGGGCACAGTGGCTCACACCTGTAATCCTAGCATTCTGGGAGGCCTAGGCGTGAGGATTGCTCGAGGTCAGAAGTTCAGCCTGAGCAAGAGAGAGACCCCATCTCTACTAAAAATAGAAAGGAATTAGCCATACAACTAAAAATATATAGAAAAAATCAGCCAGGATGGTGGCACATTCCTGTAGTCCCAGCTACTCGGGGGGCTAAGGATTGCTTGAGCCCAGGAGTTTGAGGTTACTGTGAGCTAGGCTGACGCCATGGCACTCTAGCCCGGGCAACAGAGCAAGACTTTGTCTCAAAAAAAAAAAAAGAAAGAAAGAAAGAAAAGCCCAACTAGGGCAGGATTCTGTTAAAAAAATATAATGCTGCTTTTCTGTGTCTACTCCACATACTAAAATAGCTAGTCAGGACCCACTAAACCTAAAGGCCTCTCTATAACAATATCTGAATATGTTCTTTATATACAGGACTTTTTTTTTAAGGATTCAGTGGAAATGCCTGATCTAGACCATGTTATCAGAGCTACGTGGAACATACCAAATAGTATGCCTAACTGCACAAAATTTACAACATATATATACAATTTCACCTTTCAATGGGGTTACTTCCTGATAAACCCATTATAATTTGAAAATACCATAAACCAAAAATGCATTTAATGCACCTAACCTATTATACTAAACATCTTAGCTTAGCCTCCCCTACCTTAACTGTGCTCAGAACATCTTACATTAGCTTACAGTTGGGCAAAATCATACAACACAAAGCCTATTTTGTAATAATGTGTTGAATAGCTCATGTAATTTATTGAATACTACACTGAAAGTGAAATACAGAATGACTGTATAGGTACTGGAAGTACACTTTCTACCAAAAGCATATTGCTTTTGTACCATTATAAAATTGAACCATAGTAACTTGGGACTATCTGTATATATGCAGTGGGGGTTGTAATACTAACTCCCATTGCCACTTCACTATGGACTCCATGAAACTCTTAGCCAAACGTAGCTAAGAGAATGTCATATGTTCTGTCCTAATCTTTATCATATTCTTTTCTTTTCCTCTTCCTATCTGGCCTGTAATGATCTCTCCCTTTTCATTTGCAATTGCTCAGGTAAAGTACAGAATCTTTAGCAAGTATATTTCTGAGCACACTTGGTTTTCTTTAATACTAAATTCTAGGCGAGGCACAGTGGCCCACTCCTGTAATCCTAGCACTCTGGGAGGCCAAGGCGGGAGGATCGCTCAAGATCAGAGTTTGAGACCAGCTTGAGAAAGAGCAAGACCCTGTCTCTACTAAAAATAGAGAAAAATTAGCTAGACGAGTAAAAATAGAAACAAAAAATTAGCCGAACGTGGTGGTACATGCCTGTAGTCCCAGTTACTCGGAAGGCTGAGGCAGGAGGATTGCATGAGCCTAGGAGTTTGAGGTTGCTGTGAGCTAGGCTGACACCATGGAACTCTAGCACGGGTGACAGAGCAAGAGTCTGTCTAAAAAAAACCAAACAAAAATAAATAAATAAATAAATTTCTAGAAAAATTACTCATTGCACCCAGTAGTAATTTTCCTATTAAGATAGAGCTCAGTCCTCTTCTGTTTCTGCCGTGGTTTATATAATCAATACTATAATAAAATGTGGGTAGAAAAATAGAGGAGGTATTTATCTGTTTTGTTTCCCATTATTAAAAACAATTGGATGTAAACTATAAAAGGCTCTCCTATCTACATAAATATACTTAATCTCTATACTGTTCCCAAAATCACTAGTATGGTAGTTAAAAGATGGCCTTAAATTGTTTTGCTTCTCCTCTAATTGAGAAGTAGATTCAAATTTCTATTCCCTTGAATCTGGGCTGGCTGTAGTGACTTGCTTGACAAATTAATGTGGCAAATATAACTATAAGACATTGTAGGACTTCTGAGTTATGGGAAACCTTGTAGCTATTGCCTTGGCTGCTATTGCTCTGGGGAAACCAGCTCCCATGTAAGAAATCCATCTACCTTGAAACTGCCTTGAAACTGCCATGAAGCCCAAGATAGAAGCTCCAGCTATTCCAACCATCCCAGCTCAGGCTCAGACATGTGAGCTAAGAAGCTACAGTGGGCACTCCAAAAAGGCGTAATGTGGAGAACAGAGGAAACTGGCCAATAGTGAGAATCAAGGTCCAAGACATGAGGCCTAAATCAAGTCTTGCCAGATATCTCCAGCCATTCTATTCAGTCTAATTGAAGGCCCAGTCATCATGGAACATAAATGAATCATCTCTGCTGGGCCTTGCACAAAATTCTGACCTGCAAAACTGTAAGCCTAATAAAAATGGTGATTTCTTTATATCACTAAATTTTAGCAACAGCTAGTAAACATCTTCCTCAGGTTTCATTGGTTAGTCATTTCACAGTGTTTAGTAAGAAGTTTACATTAGCACGCATGGTGTTTGCCCGGGCTGCTTATAGAAAGAAAATCTTGATCAGGAGGAATTTGTTATAATTGAGTAGTACTCTATGCTCCTAAGCACAGTGGTATTTGCCCATCAACACATGAGTGGATTAATAAAATGTAGTATATGTATACCATGGAGCACTACTCAGCTATAAAAAGCAATGGTGAAGTAACACCTCTTGTATCATCCTGGATGGAGCTGGAGCCCATTCTTTGAAGTGAAGTATCACAAGAATGGAAAAATAAGCACCACGTGTATGCACCATTAAGTTGGCGCTAATTGATCAACACTTACGTGTACATATGGAAAGTAACATTCATCGGGTGTCAAGCAGGTGGGAAGAGGGAGGAGGGGATGGGTAAATTCACATCTAACGGATGCAGCATGCACTTTCTGGGGCATGAGCATGCTTGTAGCTCTGACTCGGGCAGTGCAAAGGCAATATATGTAACCAAAGTTTTTGTACCCTGTAATATTTTGAAATAAAAAAATAGTAATAAAAAAAGAAAAATGCAAAATGTGTATCTTCTCTTTTCACAGGTATCTGAGATGTTATTATTGGGCAGTTCGAAGTTTGATTACCATTGGGGGGCTTCCGGAACCAGAAACTTTATTTGAAATTGTTTTTCAACTCTTGAATTTTTTCTCTGGAGTTTTTGTGTTCTCCAGCTTAATTGGTCAGGTAAGTTGAGTGTGAATTCCTAGATACATAGTGCTGTCAAGTTTTGAAAGGCTAACAAGTCTTTATAAACTTTACGGAGGAAAAATTTAAATCTGTAGTGCTCTTTTTATTTTTTTTAACTAACTTTCATCTATTTTAATGAGTTGAAGGAGGGTGTGATTAGGACAACAGCACTTTTCCATTATTAAACCATTAAATCTATCAAAAGACCTGTCAGCAAAGAGCATTACTTTGAACTCTCAGAGAAAGTAGTTTCTAAGTTAACTTTTCACTTAGAGGTTCCTGAAAACCATTAAAAGCTCTCATTTACTTAAACTTCAAATATTGTCACAAATTCACTGGGTTAAAATCAACTTCAGAGGTCATTTAAACCAGAGGCTATGAAATGCCATCTAAAGTAATTAATAAATCATTGTCTCACAAATGTTTCTTACAGCATCTCCTTGTACTTATTCTCAAAAAATCAATGTAGTAAGAAAATAAAACAAATACATAAATAATTATATTAAAGGTAGTTAGCATTTACAAGGGATAGAGCCCAAAATCTTTGTGGATTCCCAGATTCACAAGAAATAAAAAGTTTGACAGCATAGCATCTTTAGAAGTTATGCTTCTTTGGAAGGAACTTTACATATTAAATGCTAGAGAGAAAAAAAAAAAAGCCATGTTGAGACATTTGTCCCAGGTGAAGGGTTAGGCTAAATCATAAAATGATTATTCCCACTAGACAAGTTATTGGTTCCCACGCACTGACTCTTTTCATATAGAGTATGAATAAAACTCATGCTTTAACACAATTTAACAATAAAAACTATTCTTTATGATATTTGAAGCTGCTCCCAAATAGTCAAAACTCGAATACTACGTCTGTGAATGTCAAGGGCGGGCTAAGCACCACAGGAAAGTTTGAAAGCTCTCTAGTAGTTCAGAAAAAGGAAGAAGCCTCCCAGGAGGTTTCATGAAGGAGGATGCATTTGAAACAGCTTTAAAAACCAGGTAGGATTCAGTAGTGATGATAGGTAGCTCAATCAATTCAAAACAATGTGTGAAGAGATGGCTATGTTAAAGCATAAGACATGTTTGAGGAAATAGAAAGAGTTCCAGAATGAGCGGAGTGAAGGACACTTGTAAATAAGAGAAGTATGTAAGGACAGGATATTTTAAGGGCTCTGAATGTTAAATTAAAGATGTTGAACTTTATCTTGAAGACAATGGAAAGTCAGCCAAGGGAGGATGTTAAACAAAGAGATTCAAAGAAGATTAATCAAAACATAATTAATTGGAGGGGGTGATACTGTTTTAAAATATAGATTTTATTATGATTTAGGTATAGTAAAGTCAACAGATCAGGGGATAATTGCCACTGAAAAGATAGTTTGTTATACTCACAGATCCCAAGAGGAGGAGGCACATACCATGCAGGGGGCTGGAGGGATGTTACATGGGGAAGCTCCAGGGGAGGAACAGATTAGGCAGAGTAAGCAGGCTTAGGGTTGGCTTGTTTGAATAATTTCACGGGCTCTGGAGTACAGGGGCTGTCTCTAATTGTCTGGTACCAGGCAGTGGGGTGTAGGGCAGGTAGATAGTGTCCTGAATGTGGGAGCCTATGTGAGAGCCTGATACAGAAGGCAGTTGGGGGTGTGGGTGCTGGGTTAGTTAGTTTGCCTGTGAAAGACACACTCAGAAGAGTTGTCCACTATCTCTAGTAATTAGCTAACCCTAAGCAAAGCCCCGGATCAGTAAGGCCCCAGCTATCAACATATCAAAATACAGAAAACTAAAGCACAGTTAATACAGATACACAGGGATATGGCAACTCCAGCCTGGACAAATTAGTGAAATGGAAACAGAGGCTGTAAAGAAAACTCTACTTAGAAAATATTTAGGTTTGGGAAGATGAACACCAAGAGTTAAAAACTTTAAGTATAAAATCCCACAATTATAATGCCTGGGGAGATTGTGTTAACAATCATTGAAATAGGAAGCTGGTTTTAGAGGAAATCAATTCAGATCAATTTGAAAGTAAAGAGCAAAAATCACATTATTTCATAATTTCTCATAAAATCAATGTGGGGTAGGCATATCACAGTCAATGTTTTCTCAGTTTTGCAGATGAAAAACTTCCAGTTTAAAGAGATTAAGAGGCATCCCTGATTTACACATGCAATTCATACAGTCATATGATATAGAACTATATATAATAATGCTGATGGTAACAGTAAAATTTAACATGCACTGAGCACTTACTATGTGCAGGGCAACTTTTACAAGACTGGAGAACTATGTGTAGCACCAGTTCAATTCTCTTGCCAATCAAAGGTGTAATCTGTGGGCCCGCAGCAGCAACAACAGCACTTGAAAAATTCAGAATTCAGGACCTACTAAATCAGAAATTACATTTTAACAAGATCTTCAAGTGATTCATATGTACATGAAGCTTTGAGAAGTACTGCTTTATACGTTATACCACACCTGCTTTTAAATTGAATTTGAGGTTCCAACAGGAACAAGAAGAAATATCAAGTCACTGAAAATGTGGTACTAGAGCACAAGAGAAAGATTGAGGCTGGAGATACAGATTTGTGCCTTAAACTCTCATTGTGAATAAAAGATGCTGAGAAAGAGGACAGAAACAACAGTAAGACAGCTTGGGACAAAATCTTCCCTCATTCAAAATTCATACATATATAGCCACACTAATGACTACACCCTGGAACTAATCATCACATTTTAACTGCAGCATTCTGTTCAATGATACGACTGGTAAAAACTGACACTTTCTTCCTCTCATGTCCCCAAGCACTTCCCTAGCCCAGAACGTACCATAGAATGTACATCTTCCTCAACCCCCTCACCAACAAAACCCAACATTGCTGAAGGCTAACACACAAACCATTCAGATTATTGTCACTACAAATTCTTGGGTCCTCAACACCAATGTTTTTAATTGTCCCTGGTTCCCAATTTAACGCTCTCTTAAATCTTCCAACCCAACCCCTAATATTCCAAGTCTCCCAGTCTCTGGTGATAATGTAGATCATCTACCAAGAATGGCATGGAAAACAGAGACCTAGCAATTGAGGTTGTTGAAGAATATTTGGAAGAGCCACTTTGCCACTAAGAAGTTAGAGGCTCAAAAAGATGTATACAGTTGGACTAACTGCATAGCTCCTCAGCAGATACTTTGGATACGCAGAAGAAACTTTTGACTCTAAAAATGGAAACTAAGGAAGGCTCACAATAAAAAAGCCATTTAGGCTAGACCTCAAAGAATGAGTAGTTTTTCCATAAGCAGAAAAGGCTCAGCCGCTACTAGAATGAATGAGTGAAGTCTTACGAGTGTGAAAGTAAGGCCCTGGTTTTCCTCCCTATTATAAACCCACAGTCAAAGCAAATTTACAGCCACTAGCTTCCCTCTATGTGAGAGGAAGAGTGGAGCTATATATCTTTTTTTGTGCTGAGACCTTAAAGATCAGCTTTTAACCTAGAGTGGGTTTTTATGGCTGAGTTATAAACATCCAAGAACTAAAACCTGACAGTTTCTTAAGAATTGTCACAGCAGTAGATGATGCTTTAGTAATTTCAGCACATTTCAACTTCTGCTGAATACTATGCCTTAAGCATGATGAAATTTGATTTTATCTGTCTAAACAACACAAAGAGAAGTACAGAGGTTGCAATTTCATGATGAATTGGGTCTATATAGCCAGCCACACTGGATAATCTATGAAGGATACTTTCAAAGTGAAACCCACCAAAATGGACTAGCCATTCTGCCAGATAATTGCTCAACTTTTATTGCACTTTCCTTGCATAAGCACAGCTGTATAATTTTTAAAATATCTACTAACATTTTTGCAGTAATATATAAGTTGGCAAAGAAAATTACATGCAGTTTTATGCATTTTTTGTTCCTGAATCCTCACAAAAATCTCACGTGGTTGGTCCAACAGGTCTTCTTGTTGTCCTTATTGTGTCAGTGAGAAAATACAATCTACCCTATATTTTATGGAAATGGGTGAAATTAGGATGCAGTATCAGTGTGTTTAAAATCAAGTAATCAAGCCATTAGGAGGGAGTATATCAAGTGAGAACACTTTATTCAACTTTTATTAACTCTCCCAGTTCCCCTGCTGGGTGTGGAGTGACCTTATTTGTCATTTTTAGATGCGAGATGTAATCGGGGCCGCTACAGCCAACCAGAACTACTTCCGTGCTTGCATGGATCATACCACTGCTTACATGAACAATTACTCCATTCCTAAAAGTGTGCAAAAGCGAGTTCGGACTTGGTATGAATACACATGGGCCTCTCAAAGAATGCTAGGTAAGCATGATAGATTACTGATTAAATTTCTGTAAACCTAGTCATATAATAAAAATTCCGTAAGGTAGCAGAGACTAATTAGATTTGAACAAAAGATGGAAAAGCAATTAAATGATCTTTAAAGCATGAATTTAATACCATGGAATTTTATTTCTTAAATATGGAGCCCTATCTTACTGGTTACATAAACTTTGGAAGAGAAAAGGCTAAATTTTATTCAGTGCCTACTGGATGCCAGGTGTTATACACATTGTCTTATATAGTCGTCACACACACACAATAAAAGGGATCAGGAAAATTCAGCATCACCTATCCCTTTAAGAAACAAGAAAACAGAAGCTCCTGAGAAATTTGGCCAAGGACATAGGGCCAACAAATAGTCTAAATGAACTCAGACCTGCATCTGTTTTCTTCCAAACCCTTGCTCTTTCTGCAACATCACTCTCTTACCCAGAGCATAGTACAGTTAGCTCTTGAACAACACAGGGATCAGGGGCACCAACATCCAAACAATAAAAAATCCACATATAATGTTTGGATCTCCCAAAACTTAACTACTAATAGCCTACTGTTGGCTGGAATACTTACCAATAACATAAACAGCCAATTAACACAAATTTTGTATGTTATATGTATTATATACCACATCCTTACAATAAGTAAACCAGAGAAAAGAAAATGTTAAGAAAATCACAAGGATGAGAAAATACATTTGCTATTCATTAAGTGGAAGTGGATCATCATAAAGGTTTTCATCCTTGTCATTTTCATATTGAGTAGTCTGAAGAGGAGGAGGAAGAGGAGAGGTTGGTCTTGCTCTCTCAGGGGTGGCGGAAGTGGAAGAAAATCCTTGTATAGGTGGACCCACATCATTCAAACCCGTGCCATTCAAGGGTCAACTGTGCTAATAAAGAGCAGCAACCTCAGGCCACCCCATCCTGCTACAGGGCGCACAGTTGCTTCTACAAAACCTTGAATAATTAATGATGTCTATTATTAGTACCATACCACTGGAATTTAAAATAATTTTTATTAAAGGATATAAAATAAGTTCAAGACAATGCACTGGTTGACAATACTCAAATTCAACTTTTATAATAATTTGTTCCTTACCATATAAAACTAGGAATTAGTGCCACTAAGAAGCCAAAAATGCTACTGCTTGTAGAACGCAAATGACAATAAGATTCTCCAATCACAAATGTTCCTAGGAGCACACAGGAACCATTTGGTTGTTTATAGTAGGACCTTTTCTTCACCTTTCTGCCAATCTTCAGAGACTCCAGCCTCATGTTTAGAACCTCTTCCTGAATGTCCAAACAACATGCCTCTCTCTTGAGTACCTACAGCTACTTGAGGGCATTTGAAGTGGGCAGGAAGCACAACGATAGGAGTGATGTCAGACTTCTTCCCTCACTCCCCTTAGCAGCTGTAGATACTGACTCCCTGGTTTAGGAGATAACTAGAGACAACCCTCAAAAACAAGGATCTATGTTTTTATATGGAGGATTTTTATATTTAGAATCTATATTGGAATAAAAATAGGGATATAATGCAGTAATTTTTCTCTTTTCCAAGTAATAGTAAAAAACATCAAAAATAATCTACTCTCAGAAACCCTTGGCATACTAGACATTAAGAACAGGCAGTTTTGTTTATGGAACATTTTATCAGCCTGAAGGCCCATCATTTAATTCACATTTAGAAAAATCTGTAATGTATTCACATTCTTCATTGAGTTATTAAGCAAGTAAATAACAATAATTTGGATTTACTCACTTAGCACATTTCTTCTTTAGATTCCATCCCAGCTGAGCTACCTACTAATTACGCACAATCAAGCAAGTCACTTACAGCCTCTGTGGGCTTCAGTTATCTTTGTTTTTCTTCTTTCTGCAAAGTAGGAATAAGAACACTCACCCTTAGGGTTGTCACAAGGGTCAAATAAGATAATGGATGTGTCAGAGCTCTGTAAGCTTTTAGATGCCACACGGTGTGAATTATTATTTGCCGTCCTCAGGATGTTAGGGCTGGAATTAAGACAATCAGGAAACAAGAACTAGATTCTTCTCCCATTGCAGCTCATTCACTAGCCTTTGGAGTATGATCATTAAGTTTCATATCTTAAAGATTCATCATGCATAATATTCTGGAATTATTCAATATGTCATCCAGAGTTAAAATACTGGTTTTCTCCCCTGAGCATAATAGTGTTATTGGAATAGATAGATACAGCCAATAGAAGTAGTGAAGATAGAGAATTTGATGTGTTTGATTATGTATAAAAAGTGTTTGCATCTTGTTTCCTTTATTTTTTCAATTTTTCTAGTTATATTTTGGTGACTTATTTTATTAACTATTCTGCTTTTTGGGTTGATGTGCTTATCTTTGTGAAGATGAGTCCAATTTGCTTAAGACCCTGCCAACTACAGTGCAGTTAGCCCTTGCTGTCGATATGAACTTCAGCATCATCAGCAAAGTCGACTTATTCAAGGCAAGTGCTTCTACCATTAGTAGAAAGACACTATATCAATTCCTCCAAGGGGCTGGGAGCAGTGGCTCACACCTGTAATCCTAGCACTTTGAGAGGCTGAAATGGGTGGGTGGGTTGTTTGAGCTCAGGATTTCGCAGACCAGCCTGGGCAACAGTGAGACTCTGTCTCAAAAAAAAAAAAAGAAAAAAGAAAAGAAAAAGAAAAAGAAAGAAAGAAAGAAATTCCTCTGAGAAATCTAAGATTTTCCTTTATACAGCATTTATGATTTTTTTGCTTTCTGTTTTAAAAAAGTCAAAACAACCTGAAGAATTTCTGCGGCATTAAGGAGTCAAATAAATTACAAGTGTCTCTTCAGCAGATGACTTATTCTTTAGACGTCTCTCTCTTCTAACTGATGTCAAAGAGGAGTTCTTCAGACTCTTATTGCATTCATTTAAATATAATTAAACTCTATAGCTCTATGTCTTTGCTAGTATGTGTGTCACCTCCCATTTATGAATGTGCCTTGGCAATGCACGACAAATCAGGTCCTAGATTAGCTCCAGATTGGCCTGACAGTCAAAGAATCATGCCTAATCATGTCTCCTATTATAGATGCTTTGGATTTAGACTTTTCAAATGGTCAAATTTAAACTTAGAAGCTTCATTTGTTTAGAAAAAAACACATAACAAAGAAATTTCAAAATTTTTGAATATTTTTCATTTTAGTACTCTATTTTTTAAAATATATATTGCATATAACTTTTTCTCACCTAAGATTTAATTGTGTGGCATTCACTGATTCATCTCTTCAATTCATAAAATAAATATTTATTAGGTTCCTACTATGTTTCAGGCACCGTTTTTGCCACTGGGAATACAAGAAAACAAATACACAAGTGGAGCTTAAATTCCAAAACAAAGAAATGAAAAATAAATATATAATGTGCTGTAGAGATGATAATGCCATGAAACAAAATTAAGCAGATTAAGGAGAATGAGGATATCACTGGCCATGAAAGGCCTCTCCGAGGAAATGCATTTGAGAGCCTGAATAGAGAACTGGGGGAAGCAAGAGAGTGAACTATGCAAGTATTGGAAGAGGAAAGAGGGGTAGGGGAGAGGAGAGAATATTACAGGAGGATGGATGACATGAAGCCATGAACTGAGAACACACTGCAAGGAAGCCAGAGTGGCTGGAGCAAACGCAGAGTGATGGCAAGCAAGAGTAGTCAGAGAAGAGTTTTAAAAAGGAGGCAGAAGCAAAGGGCAAGTTAATGGAGGTCCTTGGAGAGTGTCATACAGATATTGGACTGCACTCTGAGATGCAAAGACACTGAGGATCTTGAGCAGAAAGGAATCCATTGAGACTGATTTGGAAAGGGTTATCCTTCTTACTATGTGGAGAATAAGCAAGAAGGCCAAATGAACATTATCATAACCATCTATAGGTTGTCAAAGAGTTATTGAGAAGTGACCAAATATTGGCTACATTCAAAGGAAGAGGCCTGCTTGATAATGTGAAGTGAGTAAAAGAAAGAAAGAGACCAAGGTGACTCCAAGGATTTAGGCCTGAGGGACCAGAAAAACAAAGATGTCATTTGCAAAATAAGAAATTTTAGATTAAGTTTAAAATTTGTCTTTTTTTTTATTGTCGCTATGGTTTGAATGATGATATTCCCTCCAAAATTCATGTTCCAACTCAATCCCCAATGCAACAGTATTAAAAGGTGTGACCTTTGGGAAGTGATTAATCATGAGGGCTCCACCCTCATGTATAGGATTAGCCCCCGTTATAAAAGAGTTCAGGATGAAGGGAGCACTCTCTTGCCCTTCCGCTATGTGAGGGCACAGCATTCCTCTCCTCCTGAGGATGCAGCAGCAAGGTGCCCTCCTACAAGAGAGAGCAGCCCTCACCAGACACCAAACCTGGTGATGCTTCAATCTTGGACTTCCCAGCCTGTAGAACTGTGAGACAGAAATTTCTATTATGTATAAATTATCCACTCTGTAGTATTTTTTTATAGCAGTGCAAAGACAGATGTGTTAGTTTAAGGTAAGTGTTAGACTTTCAGATGGAAATAACATGCAGGCAATATGGTTTATAAATCTGATTTCAAGGGAGAGGTCCACACTGGAGCAATAAATGGACCTATCAGCATATTGATGCATTTTAGGCCATGCCACTCAATGTGATCACTTAGGACACAAGTAGAGATGGAAAAGAAAATGTAATCCAGGCAAAAGGATACATCTTGAAAATAGATAATCAATACCACTGGAGACAAGAAGAAGAAGCAGAAGCTGTGTGGGAGAATGGTCAGGTATAGCCACTCCCAACACTTGGTTAACCTCTGACTCCATAGAACACGAAAGTTAGGTCAGTGTCTTTAGGACTCTTTTCTTGATTATGTCATGTTATAGATTTCCATCAAGATTTTGCTGAAGACATAAAAGGTGTCATTTTCAATAGGCAGATGACTAGAAGCAGAAAGGAATAGAATAAAATATGTTAATTACAAAATTTAAAATTACTGAATACTTGGAAACAATGAGCAAAGGCAACCAAATTAACTTTAACAAGCATACAAGTAAAATTCTTCACTTAGGTCAAAATCAAAATATTACAAATGTAAAAAGAACAATAGTTAGTTTATAACAATTCTTTTTAGACCCCGGAGTTTTACTTGGCCTAAAACTTCATATGAGTCAGCAGAGCTATGTAGGAGATTCCCCTAAATTTTAACAAAATATTGGTTTTCTTGATTATTTAAACTACATTTGGATTAACATACCACATTTCAAATAACCAGTTTTAAGAAGAATTTTGACAAGTTAGAGTATCTTCCAGGTAAACGGTTAAAAGTAGGGGTTGAGTAGTGGACCAAGAAGATGGTAAAAGAATGATGTTATAAAATACTCTGTAATAATAGAAATCAGATTGATGATTGTTTCTAGGATAGAGTGGGGATGAAGAGATTGACTAGGAAGAGGCATGAGAAAACATTGTAGGGTGATAGAAATGTTTTGTGTCTGGCTAGGGAAGGTACATAATTGTATACATTTGTCAAAATTGACCTAACTGTCCCTTAAGATCTGTAAATTTTGCCATATGCAAATTTTTGCTCCATTAAAAAAAAAAGAAAAAAAAAGCTTGGTGGTGCTGGCTTGTGCCTGTAATCCTAGCTGCTCAAGAGTCTGAGGTGGAAGGATCACTTGAAACCAGGAGTTTGAGACTAGCCTGGGCAATATAATGAATAATAATAATCAATAATAATCATCATCATAAGAAGAAAAATGGTCTCAAAAGAAAATGTCCAGATGCTGAGGGTGTTTAGTTGTAGGGAAAAATAATTCAGGGACAACAGAAGTTTCACATACTGAAGTCTGTTATATGGACAAGGAATGAGTCTTACTCTATATTGTCTCACAAAATAACACTCCACCATAAACTCCATTTCTAAGCTGCAGAAACCTCTACTGGAATAAAACCTCCTGGAAAAGCAAGGCTTGGTCCTAATTGTCTTTGTACCTGCAGTACACACCACAGTTTTTGACACAGAGTAGCTGCTTAGCAAAGGCACTAGGAAGGGAGGGAGGATGCGCTGGTACCAATTCCTGGAGATGCCAGGAAAGTAGTTTCTCATTTGTAGCAGGAATTCTTCCACAACAGAAGCTCCCGGTAAAACAGAAGCATCATAGACTATGCACAAGCACAATTTTCTGATCTTCTATCAGGTAGACTGTGAAAAGGATTCCCACATTGGTTAGCAGTTTTGTCTAGCTAGATGGTTTTCAAACTGCAGGTTGTCATTCACTGCGGGGTCATGAATTCAATTAAGTAAGTCACAAACAGCATATAAAATGGAAGAGAAAATATCATGGTGCATTACGCATAAGTAAGGGTAGGTATTATAAAAATGTTTTCTATTATTTATTTTAAAATGCACATATATTTATTTATGTGTGTATTAGGCACAATGAAAATGCATGTTTTATTATAGAGTATGGTCAAAAATATATGAAAGCCCCTAAGCTAAATTAACAGTATTTTAAAATATTATAAAACTCTTTCAACTTTGATGACACCTAAATTGGGAATAAGTGACACCAAGTAACTCTTTTCTAAAGAAAAAAAAATACTTTACATTAGATACCAGTGACTTTAATCGGATTATCTCCAATTTGGGAAGTTATCAGTTTTCTGCATCATAGTTTTTTCTTTGTTTTTACATGCACTTTTTGGAAATCCATTAAATCAGCAACAACCGATTGAGAAAAAAGGTTAAATCTTCACATCTTGCTAATGTTGTTTATAAACTTTGATTCATTTTTTCTGACATTTCCATTAAAGAGGGAGTTCTTTCCAGAAAGAACCCATTTACATTTCTGTTAAATGAAAAAGTTATTTTTGTCTAAAGCCAGTAAAATAGAAAATAAGTAGGTATGAAATTTTTCTAAATTTATTTTCGTGGAAACAGTCTTAGCAGTGTATACAAATCTGTCATTTTCTTAGGAAGGAAATAGGCTGAATAGTGATCCTACACCCTCCATCATTTATACCCAATGCTTGCAATGCTTCTGTGTGAATCAGTCTGCTCCCTACACTGGGAGCCACCTATGCACCCCTGGAGCTCAGAACACAAAGGAGGGAACATTCGAAGTGTGGGTGCCTAGAAGGATGCTTAGGAGCCTCCGGAGTGAGAAGCTGGAGATGCCTGAGAGAAGGCTCACAAATGTGGAAAAGTATTAACCTGTTCACTGAAACAGAAGTCTTTGAAACCAGAACATGAGGTGGACACCCAAAGATGAATCTGGAGAGGTCAACTGAAGCCAGGCTGTGGCGTGTGAGCCCAATCCCATAGGCAAAGGAAGTTGTGAAAGGAGGAGATAGAAAGTATAGATTTTGATTATACAAAGACATAAAAATTGAGACCAATGACAATATCCAGGAATACAAAGAAGGGTGATTGTCAACTGCTGAAAACCTCCATGTCTTGAATTCTCCTTGAAAATGAATCTTCCATATCTGTGAAAGGCAGGCAGGAAGAGAGAGGGAGAGAGAATTTTCACTAAGATCCCAAGGTTGGAGGCTGACAGGCTTGCTTTGCACCCTTCCCGTCTTCAGGATAGGGTAAATAAAATGCACAAACGTCATTTAATTCACAAATATCTATTTTATGATGCCCTAGGGGATGCTTTAGGCTTATGTCTTAGGCCCTCAGTAAAAAATTTCAGGGGTGCAGTGACATGCACCTGTAGTCCCAGCTACTCATGATGCTGAAGTGGGAGGATCGCTAGAGGCCAGGAGTTTGAGTCCAGCCTCGTCTCGAAAAAAAAAAATTATAATAAAAAGAAAAAAAGAATGAATGTTCTGTCCTCATTTGTATAGTGGTGATTAAAACAAAAAATTCAAAGGACTTTCCTCCATTTTGTAAATTTGAGAATGAACACAGATCCATTTGGATCTTGTTTGCAAGGTAGCACCAGAGAATAAGTCTAATCTTGCTTTAGTTTTTCAAAAGACATATGTCTGTTGCTTTAATTTTGCATTGTACTCAAGCTAAAAACCCTGGAAAGTAACAAGTGTGCTTATATTCCTTTCCTTTTAGCCTTATGAAATCTGTTTATGTATTAGTAGAACAGTAAGTTTCATAATACTCTGGCAAAAGTAATGTAAGTTGTGCTTCAGTATCATAAATAATAAGGACAATGTCACATGAAGGTCCTCCATTCTGTCCATAATTCTTCAATCCCAACAACGCTGTCCCTATACACCTTGGTATGTCCAAATCTTACAGGTCCTGCAAGCACTCTCCAGGCTGTATGGAATATAATAAAATCAAAAGTAAGAAACCAAACTGCTGCTGACTCTAAATTTTAAAATTTACACGTCTTTACAAAAATAATAATAATCAGTAGCTGTTTATTGAGTGCATACCATGTTACTACCCTGTACTGACTGCTGCATTACCTTCTCGCAGAAACCCTTTTGTTACCGGCTGACTTGTGTCTCCCAAAACTCTTACGTTGAAGCTCTAACCCCCTCAGTACTTCAGAATGTGACTGTATTTGGAGATAGGGCCTTTAGAAAGGTGATTAAGTTAAAATGAGGCCAGTAGGGTGGGCTCTGATCCAATCTGACTGGGATCCTTTTAAGATTGGGAAATCAGGACATACCAAGAGACACCGGGGGCGCCAGTACACAGAGCAATGGTCACGTGAGGACACCGAGAGAAAGCAACCATCTTCAAGCCAAGGAGGGATGCCTCAGGAGGAAGCAGACCTGCCAACACCTTGATCTCAGAGTTTTAGCCTCCAGAACTGTGAGAAAATGATTTCTGTTGTTTAAGCCACACAGTCTGCATTGTTTTGTTATAGCAGCCCTAGATCCTGCAAAACCCTCTGACGAAAGTTTTGTTACCGTCCCCATTTTACAGAGAGGGCAAACACCTTACTCGACTGAGGTGCTAGCGCTCTAGCAATGGGACAGAGTTTGAGCGTGGGTTTTGTTGCACCGCAGTCCCCAGGAACTTAACCACTACAGCACGCCAACTTGCAGCTCCCCACCAACCCTGCCTGGGTGACGGATACGATGGCGAGGGACCAAAAGTTTCACTAGAGTCAAAAGCCAAGCTCAAGGGAATCCTTCGTTACGATTTTCACAGACGCAGACTTGGCACATCAGTTAGATGCCTAAATTCACACACACTTTTCTACTCTCCTACTAAGAAAAGACCCTGAATCTCATGGGGTTCCCCCGCTCCTTAATCAAAGCAGGTAGAATTAGAGTCACAGATTTTCACTAAAACTTTGCTTCAATCAATTGTGTTTAATTAGTAAGATTTGCCGCTTCAATATGGGGTGATCAGAGTTTTGAAATAGCTTAGAGATGAATAGTCATATTATATGTGGTCTTTTTTTTTTAGTTTTTCACAAAATGGCTTTTCTTTGCAGATTTCATGTTATTCCAGGCCCAAGCCTAACTATTAAGCTAATAAGAAGAGATGCATTTCTATGAGATTGGGAAATTTTCCGTCCTTTCTGATGATTTATTATTTCTATCTCTATTTTTAAATATATTTTTATCAAATTAAATGCTGGGGAAATCACATTTTGCCTCTGCCTCTAAACCAGAAATGGGAGAAATTTTAACAAAAGTTCTTTTGCGCCACCTGGTGGCTAGTATTAAAACCGCAGCCTTTAGAAACAAAAAGCTTCCACTGCTCAACAGTGGAAAACCGGGGATCCAGTAATCCCGAAATTGGAATGTAGGCACCACCCGTCCAACAACGCAGGCACAATGTGTCTGTGTGCTGCTCTGGCAATAAGGCAGAACCCAGCCCAACAGGACACCTCACTGGCATCTGTGACTTATTGTGATTTTATGCGGGAAGCAAAGCCAGCACAGGCTGTGACTCCAGTGGTAGGAATGATGAGGAGGACTGTTTTGCACGTGAGTGACAGACTGAGCCAGGAAAAGGACGGGGATGGCAAAATGCCTTCTATCACTCAGGGATCCCCAGCAGTGACATGCTATTCAGATATGTCATCACATGTTTACTCCTGAGAGCCTGAAATCAGAACGCTACAGTGAGACTGATTCATTTTTACCAACTTTATTTTTACCCTGCTGGTATCAGTAATAAAATATTGGCAAGGAGCGGTGGCTCATGCCTGTAATCCCAGCACTCTGGGAGGCTGAGGAGAGACGATCGCTTGAGCTCAGGAGTTCAAGACTAGCCTGAGCAAGAGCGAGATCCCGTCTCTACTAAAAATAGAAAAAATTAGCCGGGTGTGGTGGTGCAAACCAGTAGTCCCAGCTACTAAGGAGGCTGAGGCGGGGGGATCACTTGAGCCCAGCGGTTTGAGGTTGCAGTGAGCTACAATGACACCACTGCACTGTAGCCCGGAGCCAGACTCTGTCTCAAAAAACCAAAAAAAAGGTAATAAAGTATTGTTGCTAGCTTTTTAAAAGTATTTTTAATAGTAAGCTTATAATATAAATGAACTCCATTCATCTACATATCCTGAGCAGTTCCTCTGTGTAAGGCACTGAGCTAGGCTCTAGGGGGCGCTCCCAGTTACTGTGGCCATATTGTCCCAGCTCTCTGAGATCCTCCAATAGGGTGGGGAAACTCTAAATGAAAAACATAACATGCAATGGTTGGTTGTAAGTGACTCAAAACATATAAAGTGCTTATACCAGTTATATTGCTGTTATTACTATTATTATTGACTGAGAAATAAAACTGATATAATCACAGAGGAGTTTCCACACAGGTAGGATCAGACTCTTCATGTGTCCCTTCACCATAGGAAAGTGTATTAGATTCATCCTCAGAGCTCCATGTAATCCATGACTTCCTACTTTGACCATGTGATACCAAAATTCCTAGAAAAATAGAATTATTTTCAGTTCTCAAGGAAAGCTTGATGGAGATGATTTTTACTAGTGTTTGCAAATATCAAGTGTAGGGTTAGGTCTAACCTTACTTAGAACTCAATAAGTTATGACATCAGAGCACCTTGCAAATTATTTACCACATTTGATTTGCTGTTCCGAACAGCTACCAATCAGTACCATGACTGACATGGTCAATGGCATGAGCAACTGAATTCAGAATTCTCTGCCCCAGGCATATCACCGATAGCCTACTTGCTTAATGGGAATGGACTTTAAGATAGAACAAAGCATGTGCTTTTAGAATAAACAATGCTGAGGTGGAAAAACCCCTAAAGGCCATTGTTTGTACTTGTAAGTGGCTTAAATTCACAGTGAGCTACAAATTACTGATAACATCTTAAGTTCTCTTTCGAAGAAAGCAGAACTGAAACTAGAAACAGAAATTCCAAAGGACTACGAGGGTAGGCATTCCAAAGATAAATCTTTGCCAACGTTTCGATTGTATTCCGAACTTGCCATTATTAAAAGAAGAATTTCCTGAGTATAGGAAACACCATCTAACACACAGGTTTTCTTTAGAATAAAAATAAGATTTCTTCCAACTTCATTCAAATCTCTATAATCCTAATTCAAATCTGTAACACACAGTTTTTAGACAGCACTGAAGTTTTCATTGTCCAAAATGGAATAATTTCTAACAGCTTCAGCCCATATTTATTTAGTGCCTAGGATGCGCCAAGCCCATATTTATTTAGTGCCTAGGATGCACCAAACTCTGGTGAGACATTGAAGGTACAGGAGTGAATAATACACACACTTAGACCTCAAGTTGCTCGAAGTATAAATAAACCACACACTCTGATGACACTCTTTCTCTGACACCTTTTGCATGTGTAACCTTAGAGAAAATCAGTAGACCGCTGAGACTCCAGTTCTTCATCTAAAAACCAAGAGTGATGACTATATATTCACTAATACCGCAGGAAGATTAGGAGAATTAAATAAGTAAAGATAAGAAGACAGTAAAATTTAATATAAATATTATGTATTGATATAATGCTAATGTCAATACTTATACAGGTACTCTCACTTAATAATAACATTTATGAAACAATCCTTTGACTTTTTGGAAAATCAGAAAATTTCCTGACTCCTATGAAGAAAACGGAGCTGAGTTACTAAGAAGAAAAGCTAGCCCCAGGATGTAATCCTTTTTAATCATACGATAATTGAGCCAAGTGTATCTCTAGAAAACAATCACTTTCTGGGGGGAAAAAGAAAAAGATGATAGTTCTCAAGCACATCGTAAAGTAGCACAACTTCATAATGCAAACTTCATTTCATTAGGCCTAAATCCAGAGAAGAAAGATTTAGTTGTAAACTGTACGTGCCCCAAAGCCAGTGGCACCTTTTCATGAAGCAAGTTAGGGGACAGAATCGCTTAATTCTAAGTGTTTACAATATACAGCTGCTAGGTTCAGTTTGCATGATTCGATCCATGTCCTATCAAAGTGTGTTAACAGAAAGTCATATTCGGAATGCTTCAAATGTTTTTCTCTGCGGAAATCCAACCTACAAGCTGAAAATTATCAATGCGAGGGCTTGTGTACATTCCGACTGAGAAGAGCACTAATTATTTGCTTATCTGTCTTAGGGCTTATCGCCTAGGATGGCCTAACACTTCCCATTGATTTGGTTTCCTTTATTAGTGCTTTGTGCCAGTGAGCACATCTGAAGGATAAAAGAAGGAAAAAATGCATTTCTACACAAAGGGAGACATTTTTACTTTTATTAAAATTTAAAATTAAAAGAATTAATGTTGAAATCTCTTTAGTTCTTCTCCCCAGCTCCATTCTTCTTCCTTCCTCCCCAGAGGTGACTGCTAGGATGTTTTTTGAGGCTATCCTTCTAAATCTTCATTTTTATAATTTTACTTTATATCCATATAAACATAAACAATAGGCAGTATTTTGTGTAATTTTTTTCATAGTTGGAATCCTATTGAATATATTCTCTACCGTACTTTTGTTCAGACCACATTATTTGTTGAGTTTAATCACATACATAAATATATATATAGTCTATATATTTTAACTACTCTATGGTATCCAACCTATAAATATTCAATATTTTATCTGCCCACAGATTGACATTATGTTGTTTCCAATTTTTTCAGTATTGAAAATGATACAGTTGTCCCTTGGGATCTACAAGGGATTGGTTCCAGGACCCACCCCCACCCCATCAAGGATACTAAAATCTGTGGAAGCTCAAGTGTCTTATGTGACATTTTAGGTAGTAGTAGTTGCATAGAACCTACGCACATCGTTTTTATACTTTAAATCATCTCTAGATTACTTATAATACCTAATACAGTGTAAATGTCTTTTAAATAGTTGTTATACTGTATTTTTAAATTTGTGTTATTTTTATTGTGGTATGGTTATTTTCTATTTTTTTTCTAAATATTTTCCACCCTTGGTTGGTTGAATCTGAAGACGTGAAATCCACGGATATCAAGGGCCGTCTATGCAGCCACGCTGTTATGATTTCCTCTAGCTTGGTCTGGGGGTCGTTCTCTGAAGAGTGGCTATAAACTCAGCCCTGCCCTGACCAGGCTCCAGAGGAGGTGGCGGTGGCTGTTTACAGAGTGCCTTCCACTGGGTACTTCTTTATCCTGACGGAAGGCCTCATGCCTAGGTGTCCAACCCAAGACCGGATGTTCCTCTCACAGGAAATTTGTTTAGCCCTTTTGGCTTTTGTCTGACCTGCGTCCAGTTCATTCCCACAAGATAGCCACTCTCTAGAAGAGCCCTGACCTGAAAAAAAGTTAGGTTCGAGTGTGTAGGTCAGACACAGAGGAGGCAGCACGAGAGAACACATGAAAAAACAGCAGCAGTTTTCTCACAGATACGGGAGAGAACAGATCAACAGTCTTCACAGGGCCCACAGGAAGGGAGAACACTTGTGCTCAGCCAGTGGGTAGGGAGTGGGGGCTGAGGGAGAGAGGGAGGGAGAGAGGGGGGGCCAAAGCCTTTATTGGGATCCCGAGTGTTGTCCAGGGAGGTTTCCCATGGGCATTTCTAATTGGTGGGTTTACAGTGAGCAGCCATGAGTTCAGTGGAGTCGCCCGTTGACTGAGAGGTGGTCGTTGTGGCTTATCTGCGCAGACCATGTGGAGTGTAGGGGTTAATGGGGGGAGTCAAGTATGTAACTGTCCCACAGAGAGGTGATCACCAGGAGGCAGTTGTATAAGGCAAACTCTGGACCAACCACACTGAGGAACTAGGACGAGGCAGAGAACTGTAAACTGTGACAAGAGTGACTAAGCCTTGCTTCTGGTGTAAGAAAGTTAAACTTCAAAATTGGCATTGAGGCAGCATAAAAATATAAGTATTTACTGTACGCACAAGTGTGTGTATGTGTGTGTGTATATATATACAGAGAGAGAGAGAGAGAGAATCAAAATTACTGTCACAGAAAAATAATATTTAAGATCTTAATAATTCCTGTGACTACAACTTTCTCAGTGGAGAAGATCCAAAAGTCAATCCAAAGTGTGTTTGTGTTTTTTTCTAAGTGAGTTTTAAATGGTCAGAATACCAATTTCTGAAAGGAAATTATTCTGAAATGATGACAGCCTTTAAAGAAATTCAGTACAGGAGCCATTTGTTTAGAATACTTTTACTGAAAACAAAATAACTACACCTTTTAGAAAAAAATTTGTATTTGTGGTTTGCCTTAGCAAATATGATAACCTAAAAGACATGGTAGGACTAAAATTAATATAAATAAAAATTACGTACTTTTTATAAAGCAAATACATAACAAGGAAAGAAAAGTGAAATTTCTTTCTGACTAAAAGGGCCTTTGTGCATCTTTGCAAATGCAAATCATACTCATTCTCAACTGATTCCAATTTTGTTACCTGCTTGAGCATTTTCCTGGCACCTCCCTTCTCCCTCATCCCACTCCGGAACAAAAGTAACTTCCCTCTTCTTACAAGTTTTATGGATATTTTGGGGATATTTTGTGACATCATTATCTTCTACCATCAATTATAGCTTTTCTGTTTACTTACATCATCCCAGCTAGACTTACTTTGGTTCATCTTTAATTCCTGCCAGGGCATCATACAAAGCCTTGCTCAAAGCAGCTTCTCATCAATATTTGTTGGACTGTATTAAGAAAGTATTCCTTCTGGCCTTGGCCTTTTCCTATTCTGGAGAACCAAAAGCTATACTTTCTCAAATGAATTTTTAAAATTCTAACACAAAATTCATCTGAATGCTTCTCACCAATGGCTACTTGATGATACTTCAATCATAAATTATTAATTTTCCTTGTCAGTCAAGCAACCCGAGGTCTAAATTTCATATGGATCTAGGTTAAGTGTCTGCTACTGAAACCATTACAGAAAAGTGGTGATTGCCAAAGGAATGATTATCCAATCCACAAATTGGGGGCAGACCCTTTGCTTCTCCTCTTCCTTTCTCTGCTACTGACTTGATGATTAATTCTCTGCAAATCATAATTCCCCTAAGGAGTGGGCAGAACCAAACCCAAAAGGAAAGCTACTACATGTTAGCAGCTCTGAGAGGAAAAAATATAAATATTTGGTGAAAGCAAAAGATTCAAATCCACTCTGTAAAGTGAGATTTTTATACTATCTATAGATTTTCTTTAGCCCGTCATCTAGATAAATTATAATTATTTAGACAGAATACAAATACAGACACATATTTGAACAAATAAAATTTATTTCTTACACTATTAAAATGGTTGTAAATAGTCAACCACTCAACACATATTGCTTTTGTATCTGTTGTGTACATTTTCCCTGCCTTTAAGAAGATGAAAATTGAGTTGGTAAAGAAAGACATACAAGCTTGCAAAGTAAAGTAATATCTAACAATATTACATATAGTACCAAAGATGTTATAAGAAAGAAAAATATTTACCCAAGATTTTGATCTATGTCTGTCCTAATATAATAATAATCATTATTATCATATTATATTATCATAATCATTAATAGTCATTAATTAAGCACATGTTGTTTTACTTGTAAGGAACATTTTTATTACCATTTTATGGGTTAAGAAACTGAGGGCATGAGAGGTTATATAGCAATATTTAGTGGAGACAGGATTCCCACCCAAATCTATCTGATCAAGATCCAAACTCTTGCCATTATACTACAGGGTTTTTTTTTTTTTTTCAATATTTGAGATAAAAGCAAGTTTATACCCATTGATAATTAATAGTTTAATGCAAATGCATGCAACATCTATTACTATTTACTTACATTGCATTTTAAATTCATTTGAAATATTGGCCTTTCAGCTGTGTCTATAAGAATTATTTCTCTGTTTACATAGGGTTGTGACACACAAATGATTTATGACATGTTGTTAAGATTGAAATCCACTGTCTATTTACCTGGTGACTTTGTCTGCAAAAAGGTGAGTGCATACTGTTTTTCAAATGCACAACTAATAAATGCACTTGAGAATTTCAGGTCAAGTGCATAGTTTCAACAAAATTTATCCAGGGTGAATGCCATAGTATAGAAATAATTATGATATACAGCTCTGTAAAACAATAATGTGCTCTCAGAGTTCAAAACAGAACAAGACAATATGGATTTCATTACTTATAGAGGTGTGGGTGGTCTGGAAAACTGCTTTGTATAAATGTAAATTATCAATTATCACGCCCCATTAATTCCAAATATTTAAAGTAGAGGGAAAAGTTACAGAGCAATAGGTGGTTCTGCCCTTTTTATGTCTTTGACACAATATCAGTTACCTCCACTTTGCTCACCCAAATAGTAAATAACTAATGCCACATTTTTTAAAACTTTACTGTGTTTTTTATGATTATAAAAATAATACATGTTCATTATTTTTAAAATGGAAAAAACATAAAAACATAAACGTATACATTCCACCATCCAGAAATAGCCACTATTAGTATATTTTGGCCTATTTTTTTACACAAATTGATGGATGGACAGAGCTTGTTTTATAAAATTGGTATCGTACTGAAAATATGTTTTGAAATTTGTTTTGTCATGTCAAGATATATCATATGGACATTTTATATATTATTAAGTAATCTTATACAACCCCTTTTTTAAAAGCAGCATGATATTCCAGCCTACTGATGTATCATAATCAATTTTCAAATGTTTGCTTTTATAAATAATTCTACAATGAACATCCCCTTGGATAATATTTTTGCACATCTCTGATCACTAACTTAAGGGAGAGAGAGAAGGAATGATGACTCTGGGTTTTATATCTTGAGCGATTATATCATTGATGATGTCAATAATGGAAATTAAAAATAGAGGAAGATGAGCAGTTTAAAGAAATGGGAGGTGATCCAAGACCTTGGTGAGTTCACAAGTGAGTGAGAATGAGAAGCAGTTGTATCACTCCAAAACAATGTGTTAAGTGCTATGGTCAAAGTAAGCACAAGCTGCTGTAGGACATAAAGTAGGGGGACTTGTCCCTCCCAGGAACTGGCAAAATATCCTAGAGAAGATGATGTCTGAGCTGTGTCTTGCAAAAATGAATTGCAGTGAACAAAGTCAAAGAGGACATAGGCGTTCTAGATAGAGGAAAGAAATAGCACGAGCTAAGGCAAAAAGGAAGGAACTGTGTCTGCAGAGGGAGTGCAGAGAACTACAATAAGGCAAATGTTAGAACAATTTTAGTATGATTTATTTAATACAAGTCGATAAATATTTTTCAATTCTATGGGCTAGGAACTATGCTGATCACTGAGAAAAAGATGGTTCTTGCCATCCAGGGGTTTACCATTTAGTGCCATGGTATTCAGTTCAACGTGCATCAGAATCACCTGAATGGACAAGTCTTGGCTCCACCTCCAGTGGTTCAACTGGTATGGACGGAGCCGACATACCAGTATTTCTTAAAATCTACCATATGATTCTAAAATGCAGCCAAAATTGAGAACCACTGGCCTGAGGGAAGAGACAAGCAATAAATAAGTGATACTAAATACATGCATAACTCCAAAATGTGTTACGCTGTATAAAAGGAAAATACAAGTTGCTCAAAGAGTGTGTAATGACAAAGGCACTTAATTTAGATTCAGGATTGGGAGATGGAGAGGTTATTAGATTGTAGGCATGACCTTTGTAAAATCTAAAGAAAAATAGTTCTATAGTTTAAAAAAAAAGTGGATGGGACAGCATTTTTGATGAAAACTTGGAGCCATGCACCAAGAGGCAAGACAGAGCTTGGAATATCCAAGGAACAGAAGCAAGTCCCAGTGGCTAAACACAAAGCCAAATGGAGTTTGAGGTGCTTCAAGTCATCAGGTGATGATGCCAGGTGCACAGGTGGAAATCAGTCTAATGAGAGAGGACGGAACTGGAAGAAAATGTTTAGGAACCAGAATATAATAGAAGCTGACTTCAAGAGAAGTTCAAGGATCGCATGCTCAAGGAAGAGAAGAGGGCCGTGACTATAACTTTGAGGAATACCTTTATGGAGGAGATCAATAAAGAAGAATCAGAGAGGGCAACTGAGAAGGAGCTATCAGAGATAAAAGAGAAGGTGAGATTCTGGTAAAATGGAAACCAAGATTTACAGCCCCACGGAAATTAGTCCAAGTTGAAAGTAAACAGATTGGTGATCTAAAATCATTTTTATTAAAATGGGAAATACAAGCCCCAGTGCAGATTAAGGACCCCTTTGGGGCAGTGGCGCATTGGAATGACATGACCTTAATGCACCGAAATGACTGTTCCCATTTGTGCCAATAGCAGCAGGGACTGAAAATTGAGATCACTCATGTGAAGTTTAGCACCCATGCCCGGAAGCAATGCAGATTAGCTTAACAAAGTGTGAAATGCAGAGTATCTGCAGCCTTCTCCTTTCTAATTTCTTCTTCATATCACATTCACCACTCAATAACAAAAACCGATCAGTGAAGACAAATGAGTCAAAGGAAGGAATGATTAGGGGAAAGAGCAGAAATGAGAAGGCACCAGAACTACAAGTCACATTTTTTTGTTTTTGTTTTTAAGAGGGGACTTACGTGATAGTAGATATTGTCAGACAAAAAAGGCTGTTTCTTGACCAGATTTTAGACAGCTGAATTCAGCTTGGTTTTTGCTTATTCTTTTCCAAAATATTTTAGGAAAGGGGAAGAAAAACAATTATGTTCAATCTGAGGTTACCCAAATAATTGAAGAAATGGCAGAGTTTGGGACTGAGTTTGCTGACCCACCCAATCCTCACCATGGTTCCTAAACTTACTGGTGGGTATCTTGGACTGCTTGAAAGAGTTTTGGGGAATTTTCTCAGAATGCTCTATGGCAGTGCAGGAATCACCTAGAGCTCTTATTAAAGCACGGATTCTGGGACCTCATTCCCAGAGATTCTGACACATATTTCTGCAGTGAGAATTCTCAGTGGACTGAGAATTTGCACCTCTAAACACGCTCCTAAGTGATGCTGATGCTGCTGACTCAGGAGCCACACTTTGAATAGCACAGCTGTTTTCTTTTGGGGTGCACCTGAGTGTCATAATGGCCCCCCAGCCTTGGAAATAGCCTCCTACACAGTACCCCTGAAATTCTGAAGTGCTTTCTCTCTAAGGATTACCTCACTCTGCATGAAGCTCTTGCTTTTTTACAATTTCTCCAAATTAGTCCAGACACCAACCACAAGAGCTTGGTTCAATCTTATTTTACACACGCTGTCAGCCCTTATTCTCTGAGGAACGTCTACTTCATTTGAATGCTAATTAAACTTGCAGGAAAGGATTAAATTAGCCTAGAAATATGCAAGAAATAGTGGAAGTTTTGGTTCGTTGATTATGCCAGATCTCCTTGGAAAATTATTGAAATGATCGTTAAAAAATAATTAAAAGTGCTGAACTATATTTAAATACCCATTATGCACTTCTACCTCCAGTCAGTTGTAATAACTGCCTTTGAACAATCATTCCAGTTCCTTGAGAATTACTTCATGCAAAGAAAAAGGAATATGACCTATCCTAATCGTTGCTTCCTGGAATATCTCTCGCAAAACTAATTTTCAGATACTTTGCCTTATTTTTGATATCATTCATAGTTATTTTATTGGTTGTTAAGAGATCCATCTTCATATTGGAGTCATCGTTAGATGTGGTCCATCTGCATGTATTCATATTATACAGAGTCAGGCAACGTAGGTGCTGCTAGTTCTAGTGCTATCACCTGCCAACCTTGTAAGTTTGCTCAAGACACTCAATTTTTTTAAGCCTGTACTACCAATTTTTAAATAAGAGTAATGATACCTTTCTTATTTGACTTCACTGGGATTTTTGCAAGAATTAAATGTGTCAATATCTATGAAATGCTTTGCGGTTATAAAGTGGTATGTTCTCACAGAACAGATACAGGAATTAAAATAAGGAGCTATGCCATTATCAGATATATTATGATTTTTAAAATTATTATGCAAAGACAAATAACTACAATAAAATCCATCTATATTAGAATTTCTACTCTGATCTGTTTTTGAATATGAGCCTATGCTTAATATTTTGCACAATGCAAAATTTAAACATACTTTTTGTATTGCTCAGTTAGGAGATGTGGGTTCCAGCTTCCTTTTGCTCCTCATTTCGGAGTCATGGAAATTTGGCTAGTCGGCTAAGCCAATCTGTGCCTTTGTTTTTCTTTCTGCAAAATGAAAATAACAATACTTATTCTACCTGCCTCATAAGGGTACCAGGAAGATAAAATGAGAATTTCAATTTCCTGGTTGTTAACTAAGAGCTAGAGTCTGATTAACTTTAAATGCAAGCTGACGATTATAAAACAACAATAATTGATGTTCAGGAAAATAAACCTAGGTATTAAAGGACATTAAAGCTTTCCAGAGGCCAGGCGCGGTGGTTCACGCCTGTGATCCCAGCACTCTGGGAGGCCGAGGCGGGAGGATAATTTGAGCTCAGAAGTTCAAGACCAGCCTGAGCAAGAGTGAGACCCTGTCTTTACTAAAAATAGAAAGAAATTAGCCAGATAACTAAAAATATATAAAAAAAATTAGCTGGGCATGGTGGCGCATGCCTGTAGTCCCAGCTACTCGGGAGGCTGAGGCAGGAGGATCACTTGAGCCCAGGAGTTTGAGGTTGCTGTGAGCTAAGCTGATGCCATGGCACTCCAGCCTGGGCAACAGAGCAAGACTCTGTCTCATTAAAAAAAAAAACTTCCCAGAGAACAGTTAAATTATACTTCCCTCATTCCTAAATGAGTATCTCCTATATGTCAAGCCTTGTGCTCCGCACTGGGACAAATTAGACATTGTTTCAACCATCTCAGAGCATAAATTATAATCAATATTGTTTAATCCTGAGTTGATTTTAGTGTATTCTAACCCTTTAAACGTCTGGTTAATGAGAATATTTGATTAATTCAAACCCAGTCCCTTCCTAAACCAAGGGAGTGAATTTATTGTATTCATGCTATTTTTCTTAGCATGAGGTGGTCAAGATGCTATTCATTCAGACAAGCAGGTCCTACTATCCAAATACTTTGCCTATATTATGTAAACTGGCCTGGTTGGAGTTTAACAGCCTTCCTTGACCTAAGTGCCATTTAGATCTCTATTAAGACACATTTATTCTTTTTTGGAAATTGGAGTGAGAAAATGTGTTTGAAGGGCCTCATAATCACCTACTAGTTTCATGATTTGCTTGTAAGGACTCATACAATTCAACACAAGGCTATGTATATGGCTTAAGATTTATTCCAGCAAAGAATACAATGCTGTAACAGAAAGAAAAAGATATACATGGGGGAAGACTAGAGTAATCAGTGCAGGATTCCTAGGTCCTATTTCTGTGAGGGTCACATGTATGCTTTATTCTCTGCAGTGGACTGCAAATACATGAGCAAAATATCTCCACCCTAGGGAGACCATCTGAGTCTTGGGTCCAGAGTTCTTAAATGGGGCTGGTCATGTAGCTGCATGACCAGGCATGATTCAGACTTCAAACTAGGTGCTAGGTACACATCATATATCTTTGTGTTTACATTAAACAGTACTGACAGCTTGGTATATCTGTCACACTGCCTCAGGCATACAGAATAACACCATTAGCCAGTGGCCATGCGAACATTCCAGGAGTTTAATTCTCAGGGCTTGAACAAGAGTCATTGCCCTGGCTCTAAGAGTTCCCAAAGTTAAGCAAAAACTGAGTGAAACAACCTGCAGTATTAACACTTCCTCTCCATATGAAATAAGAATAATAATAGCTTAAAAGTTTCCTATGCCCCAATTCCCAAAAATGAGACCTCAATCCATAGGCAGAAGAATAGAATTGACCTTTGAATGGCTGCAGCCTAAGCCCTTTGGATAGGCCAACCACCTTCTTCAGAGTGTAGTAGTGGTCACCAAGCAAGGCTTGCCCATGCTTACAATCAGTTACTTTCTCTGCCCATAGTCCTTCCTGGAGCAATGTGCTAACAGAAATGTCTTCAGATGTCCAGTGGTGGCACACAGTGCTCGCATGCTGAGAAGCATCACCTTCCTAATCATTTCCTTTCACAGGATATATCCAACTGATGTCTGCCAACTACCTCAGGTCTTAAGATAGTTACTTGTACGTTGATGTTCCTTGCTTTCCTCACTTACATTTACTACTCTTGAAGAGTTTGTATTTCTTAATGTGGGGTATAATTGTCAAGATTACAATGACTATTGTTTCCTCTTTATATCTGGCACATAGGGAGAAATTGGCAAGGAAATGCATATCATCAAACAAGGAGAAGTCCAAGTCCTTGGAGGCCCTGATGGTGCTCAAGTTCTGGTCACTCTGAAAGCTGGGGCCGTGTTTGGAGAAATCAGGTTTCTGAAAGGCATCTCACAAACATTGAAGGCTGTCATTTGTCATGAAAGAAAAATCTTAGGTCATAAAATAAGTAAAGTTCCTGCTCAAATTTATCAAAGGTTTGATTGTGCTGGAAGCATTGGTAAAATAAGGACTTTCACATTTCTATTCATTTCTTCCTTTCCCTTCCCCCAAAATACCTGAGGAAAGGGACTGGGTCATTCAGGACCTAGGTCAATACCTGGCATAAGATAGGTGCTCAATATACATTGAATGGATGTGCAAATGAATGAATGAATAATGAGAGAAAAAGTTGGGTTGGTGGTTGTCAGATTGCTGGAAGATTTGAGTGCTTTGCTAATGAGAAGGTCTTGAGTAAGCTAGTGCTATGATCATAGCTGTGGGGTCAAATTGCCTGAGTCTGAACTCCAATATCACCATTCGCTAGGTTTGTTACTCTCTTACCTGATTCCTCTGTTCCTCATTTCCCTCATCTTAATAATTAGGATAATAATAGTACATATCTTAGAGGGTTGTTAAATGACTTAATTCATTAAAAGCACTTAGAACAGTGTCCATGATCTATTAAGAGCTCAATAAATACTAACTATTGTTACCATTGTTTCCTATTGACCAGGAGAAGTTTATCCTAGAACAAGTACGTCCTCAAGAGTAAAAACATAGACAAGAAATTTAAGCATTCTGTGGGCTAAACACTTCCATATGCATTATTGCATTTAAACTTACTCCTTATTGCATTATATGCATTATTGCATTTAAACTTACTCCTTGTTCAACCAAAAAATACTCATTGAGTGTCTAGTACATGCTAGATTGTCAGGTATTGCTCTAAATTCTGGGAATACACTGTAAAAACCGTAGACAAGATATCACCCCTCACAGAGCTTACAGTCTAGTTGGGGGAAACTGACAAAAATAGGTAAACAATTAACAAGATAAATTCATATTGTGGTAACTGCTATGAAGGCAAAAAACTGTTAGAAAGTGACAGGGGATGCTACTTAGATTCAGTAGTCAGGGACGACCTCTGCGTACAGACAATATGTGACCTGAGACTCACCTGAGTAAATGGAGCAGCTGTTCAGAAGCGGGGGGGGGGGAGGGGAGCCTCTCAGGTGATGGAACTTCAAGGGCAAGAGGCCTCGAGGTCCGGCAAGCTCGCGTGGCCAAGCGGAAGGAAGAAGTACAGTGAGTAAGGACACTGTCGGGAGATGGGGCCAATTAGGTTAGCAAGGGCCAGATTACACACGGTCTATTTGGCCGTGATAAGGAATTTGTATTTTATTCTAAATACAAATGGGTGCCAGTGGAGGGCTTGAGGCAAAAGAACGGCACAGTCTGAATTACGATTTTAAAAGACCACTCCAACAGCCCTGTTGAGCAAGAATGAAATAGAGGAGAACCAGTTGGACGTGAGTGGCAGCTGTTCAAGTGAAAGATGATGGTGTCTTGAATTAGGACATTGGTCTTAAAGGTGGAAAAAGAGGACACTGTCAGGCAGTTATTAATGTATTCATTTCACAACTGAGAAAATTGTTATTCTAAAGTGCCAAGTACCGTATCTTGCCCAGAATAACATAGCTAATAAGTGATAGGAACAACACACAAACCTGAGTCTACATGGATCGTGGTCCAGGGATCTTTCCACCACACTGCAGAAGAAAGGTATTCACCCAACCTCTAATTTCACAGCGGCTAAGAAGTTATCTTCACAATCCAGAGATATGGATAATTTCAGATGACTTCATACTAGCATAATTAGGGTTTCTGTAGAATGTTAAAGCATATAATTTCTCTGTTCATCATGTGGCTTCTCTTTTTTATTTTTTCTCCTTGCTTAACAAGTGATTGTTGTTAACGTGATCCCATGAGGGTCCTGTTCTGGGGGCAGTGGTGGAAACACATCTCAGAATGTCCAAGACCTTAGTTCTTTGCCTATTTCCAGTCACCTCCTTGCTGGGAGTCCTTGCAGAAGTGATTTAATGTTTTGTGACTTAATAATCACTGTAATCTTCAAGGTCATAAAACATGCAACAGTCTAATCTGAAACATTGCAGAAATTAATTAGCTGACCTCATCCAAGGGTTGAGTACTCCCTGAAGAATAAAGCTTTATAAATATAGGAATGTTAATTGCTGATATTATCATCGCAGAAGGAACTGCCCTAGGAATAGAATCTAGGTGCTGCTGAGTTGCAACTGAAAGTAATCCTAGATTCCTGGCAGCAGCTTCTCAAATAAATCTCCTGTTATCCATGTGGTTTCTGAGGCCAAATTGAAACCAGTAGACCAAACAAGTTCAAAACTTGCTCAATAGTCTGGTTGATTCAAGCAAAGGGAGCTTTTTGCGCCTTGATTCTCTTCTTGGCTGTGGTTGAAGAGAAACAGGATGTATCTGCCTCTTCCCAGATACCCACAGTCTTCACAGGGCCATAGCTGTCATACGCCCCTGGAGCACTAGTCATTTATTCCAGAGATAGAAACACATTTGCAAAACATCCAGATACTGGAAAGATCTAGTAATAGTGTTTACTACTCAAAAATACTGTGACCTTTGTTAAAATGAGCTAAATCCAGCATTATCACATGGCTTTTTAAAGAAGATTCTTTTTCCTTAGGAAAAAAAATAGGAAAGAAAAATTTCAGAGCTTTCAAGGACATTATATGTTAATCCAAAAGAGCAAAGCCCTGACTAAAATATAGATTTACAGCCTGTCACGGAGAAAACCCAGACCACATTTCCAATTAACATCTGAAGAGTGCAGACACCCCATTTTAAAAGAGAGACCCAGGGTCTGCCAAGGGACAGCCTCGTGGTGGTTCTGACTGCATCATTTCCCTTGCATGTACATTTAGTGCCACGTCTTATTCACTGAATGTATTTAACCACTTCCTATCTGCCTTCTGCCTCTGTTAAAATGTCATTTTTCTTTCTTTCTTTTTTTTTTTTCTTTTTTTTGCTGGAGACAGAATCTTGCTCTAGCTCACAGCAACCTCAAACTCCTGGGCTCAAGCAATCCTTCTGCCTCAGCCTCCCGAGTAGCTGGGACTACAGGCATGCACCACCATGCCCGGCTAATTTTTTCTGTGTATTTTTAGTTGTCCAGCTAATTTCTTTCTATTTTTAGTACAGACGGGGTCTCACTCTTGCTCAGGCTGGTCTCAAACTCCTGAGCTCAAGGGATCCTCCTGCCTCGGACTCCCAGAGTTGCTAGGATTATAGACACGAGCCACTGCGCCTGGCCAAAATGTCATTTTTCTTGAAACACATCTGAATTTTTGCTCCTATATTGCCATTATGATTTCAATAGGATTCTCTGTTGGATTCATATCTCTTTGGAATCTCCTCCTCCTGGAAAATTCCTACTCATCTTTCAAATGGCACCTTTTTCAAGCCATCTATAGCCCTCAAAACAACTAGTTGCTCTCTGTCCCATGCTTCCCTAGTATTTTTTCATGCCTTTATTATAGTAATTACTACTGATTTATAATGAATTTGTTCAGACATATCTCTCCAACAGACTAAGCCATGAAAATGCAAAAACTAGAATTTATCCATCTTTATATCATCAGCAGCCACACAAAAACTACACAATAAGTGGTGATTTTTATTTATATCTTGCCTTCATTCAAAAACAATTTGCAGCAGCTATTCAGCAATTTTTAATTAATTAAATAGCTCATTAGGATTTGAGAGAAACAAAAGAAAATTACACTGGGGACCTCTGACAACATAATGTGCAGTGCCTTAAAGAAGACTGTGTATTCTTTGCTAGGCACAGTTCTGGCTGTGAGGGTACAGAGGTGAACAATGAACAGTCACTTCCTTCACGGGTCTTACAAACAAGAGAGACAAATAAACAAAAGATTTCGATAATCAGGCGAGTAAATGTACAGGTTGCATCCAAGGAGGAAGGTATGTATAGGATACTGTGGAGCACAAAGGCTTCACAAGGGCTGACGTATCCTTTGGCTACAATAACAAACTCTTTAAATTGTTAACTTTTGAAATTTTACTGGGGATACAAAAGGCATGCTTGACACCTTCTTCTACTTCACCCTACATGGCCAGTCTACCTCCAAGACCGTCGATCTCACCTCCTAAGTATGTCTCAAATCATTTGCATCTTACAGCAACCTTCTCTGCAGCAACCACCTCGGTCCAACCATCTCCATCTCTCATTGAACAACTGCATGGTCTACTGCAAGTTGCCCACTTCAATAACCACATCCTCCACAATCTATACTCCACTCTGCAGCCAGAGGGATCTTTTAGAAACACAGACCTGATTTTGTTACTGCCCTCCTGCTTAAGGCTATTCAATACTTTCATGCTGTTCTTATTCCTAAGAATAAAGTTCTTTTCCCAATCTATAGGATCCTACAGAATCTAGCCCCTGCCTACCTCTCTACTTCAGGTTGCACCCAAATCCACTTGTTCTCTGTAATCCAACATCCTGCTCTTTCTCAGTTCCTTGAATGTGCCACACTGCATCCAGCCACAGGGAGTTTTTTGCACATGTTGTTACCTCTGCCTAGATGCTTTCTCCAACCCTTTGCCTAGTTCTCAGCTTTTTTCAGGCCTTCTTGGATTCCCCATGATAGGGACCTCCCAGGTCTCCTTTCTATATGCTTTTGTCCAACTATACTGCTTTTTTTTGGAGCACTTATCTATGTAAATCTACATGCATTAGTGCATTTATTTCTTCTATATTTCTTTTCTTTCCTAAATTACAAGCGCCAGAAATACCACATATGGCAGTGCCAACTGTGCTCTGCATCAGGACGTCCAGTGAGGGGCTGGGAGGGCCTGGAGGGCTGGGAGGGCTAGAATCCAGCCCACTCCTGGGCCATGAGCCCTGGCTTTTCCACTCTGTTTCATGCACAGGTGCCTTTTACTTTACAAAAAGCAGCACTCTTCTAGCCAAGCACAGGATTGTATGTGCCCAGAGAGGCCATATTTTTCTAATTTATACAAAGACACTTTACACAGGCTCCCAGGGATCCTGGTAGACACCATGTGTGGTTTGTTCTACACTCTATCCCCAGCCCTTAGGGCAGTGGCTGGCCCACATAAGTGCCTAATAAATAGTTATTGAATAAATAATTGAATGTAATTATCTATCTTTGTGAATGTAGAAATACATATTAATTTTTGTCATGAATATGCATATTCAGCATGTGCCCTTTTGTCAGTTTTCATTATTAAGAATAGTAGTGTTATATTTATCTTTGTAAAATTACTTTGTTTTTCTTTTAAGCTATTTCTTTGAGGCTTATTCCAAAACTGGAATAAGTAGGTCAAAAGGTGGGAGCATTTCTATAACTCTTGTAATATATGGGCAGATTATTTTCCAGAAAAAAATTAAACCCATTTACAATATAAACAGCACTGTGTAGCTATTTTTCCTCAGCATTACTGATATTACCTTATTATTCTCATTGGCTTTGCATTTGAATAGGTTGTTTTAATTTGCATTTCTCTAAATAGTGCCTGGAAAATAATAGATCCTCAACAAATATTTGCTAAATGAATTAATTTCCTATGAGCCTATTTATTTTCATTTACCTTCTGCATTTCTTTATTTGTTCATCATTCTTTTTTCATCATATACAACAGTTTGTTAAGTGGAATTTAGTCATTGATATAGTCTTATGTTTTTGAAAACATTTACGTACTGTCTTTTCAATAGTTGTATTGGTCAAATCACCCATTCTGAGGATTTCTTTTTGATTTTTTACTTCATATCATTGTGAAAAGACCAATTTTTTTTAATTATTTCAAAGTATTATGGGGATACAAATCTTTTGGTTACATAGATCTTTTTTATAATGCGTGAGTAATGATTTTAAGTGTACCCTTCACGCAGATAGTGTTCATTGTACCCATTAGGTAGGTTTCCACCCATGCCATCCACCCCCTCAGCCTCACCCCTGCTTGCTTTCTGTTGAGTTTTACTTCCCTCTATACACATGTGCTCATCAGTTAGTTCCAATTTAATAGTGCATATATGTGGTGTTTATTTTTCCATTCTCTAGATACTTCACTTAGGATAATGGTCTCCAGTTCCTTCCAAATTGTTGCAAAAGTCATTCAGTCATCCTTCTTCATGGCTGAGTAGTACTCCATGGTATACATATACCACATTTTGTTAATCCATTCATAAATTGATGGGCATTTGGGCTGATTCCACATCTTTGCAATTGTGAATTGTGCCGCAATAAACATTCAAGTACAGTTGCCTTTTTGATAAAATGACTTCTTTTTCTTTGGGTAAATAAATACCCAGTAGTGGGATTGCTGGATCGAATGGCAGGTCACCTGTTAGTTCTTTGAGGAATCTCCACACTGATTTCCATAAAGGTTGTACTAGTTTGCAGTCCCATCAACAGTGTGTAAGTGTTCTTTTCTCTCTGCATCCATGCCAACATCTACTGTTTCTGGACTTTTTAAGAAAAGACATTCTAACAGGGGTAAGGTGGTATTTCATTGTGATTCTGATTTGCATTTCCCTGATACTTAGTGTCATTGAGCATTTTTTCATATGTTTATTTGCCATTTGTCTATCTTCTTTAAAAAAGCTTCCGTTCATGTCTTTTGTCCACTCTTTAATGGGGTTGTTTTATTTTTTCCTTGCTCTAGTTCTTTGTAGATTCTCGTTATTAGTCCTTTATCGGATGTATAGCTTGTGAATATTTTCTCCCATTCTATAGATTGTCTGTTTGCTCTGTTAATTATTTCCTTGGCTTTGCAGAAGCTTTTTTAATTTAATTAAGTCCCATTTATTTACTTTTGTTGTTGCTGTGATTGCCGTTGGAGTCTTCATAATATTCTTTGCCTAGACCGATATCCAGAAGAGTTTTTCCAACATTTTCTTCTAGAATTCTTATGCTTTCATGCTTTACATTTAAGTCCTTTATCCATCTTGAATTAATTTTGGTGAGTGGTGAGAGATATGGATCCTGTTCCATTCTTCTGCATGTGAAGGCCAAATATTTTGAAAAATAATTTTAAATCTCTTTTTTTCCCTTCAAACCATTTTTGCCTATTTCTCCTGAACAGTCAGTTTTTTAAACACAGGTACTAAGGGAGACTTCTAAGGCTTTGGACTATTTTCATTTCTTTTTCCTACTTTTTATCAGAATAACTCTGTTATTCCTTTCTCTCTTTTTTTCTTTTCCTAAAAGACAGAAATAGCATCACAGATACAAGAGAAGATTAGAAGTCTGAGCAGGGATAAGAAGACTTAGAAGACTTGATTAATTAATTCTGAGGGAGAAAATTCTTTATTTCTATGCCATTTTTTTTCCTATTTGAAACCTGTGAACATTACCTGTGTTAAGAATATATATTTACATTTCACTACATCATTTTGAATACAGTCTTTGTGTAGCACCTTTTTGCTTAGGGCAAAAAGCATTTACCTCAATACTCTTCAAACAAATACACTATCAATATCGTTGTTTAAACATTTATTCAAATATTCTCAGGACCTCTCCTAAAACAACTTTATCCAGTGCTAAATCAAGGCTCTTTGCCACTATTTGGGACAACAGAGAGGAAGTAAAGATTCTGAGAGTCAGACCGTGACAGAGTTTATCACACCAGCCTGATTGGCCTCCTCTCTTATTTTTTCTAATGTTCATTGGCAAATGTGAACCATTAAAACAATAGCAATGATTTCACTGGCATCACTAGGGTTATGGTGTAAGGAAAAGACACCTGCACTTGAAGTCAGCTCTCATCTTGGATTTTCATTTCAATGATGAAATTCTTAAGTGTTTATTCTTGAACAATTCACTAACTGATTCTAGACCTCAGTTTCCATGTCTAGAAGCATAGATAAGAACCTACCTCACCAAATTGATCTGTCATTTAGTAAGAAAATTGAGGGATTTGTTTCTTTAAAAAAACACTTTTAGAACTAAACTTTGTACAAACATATGACATTGTTAGCTGTTTTGGGCTCCAAAGAAACACTTGGTTAGGCTAGTGTATTAGCTTGTTTGATATAGTATTTTCTAGCCAAAGTATCATCATTAAATATTCTCCTGGCACTTGAAGGGAGATAAACAGGGCATAGAATAAAGATTCCATATTATTCTTTTTCTCCTCTCTCCTTCCTTAGAATCTTTACCCAGACTCTCCACTGCCCATCCCCTTCTCTAAAGCCAATTCGACTCTGAAATCAATACCTGCTGGAGGAAAAGGGAGCTAGACATTTTATATCTGTGATATCTAAACTCTCCAACTTTGTTAAAAATCCATGTGTACAGACATTCCTCAAAACATCTTACAGACAAAAAAAGAATCTAGGCTACTATGTGTTTGCCATTCAGTGGTTTCATGAATATCAAAGCATCTGCAAAGAGCAAGAAGCCCAGACAGAGGTGACCCTAGAACGTCCTCTGACATTTGCTCACCCACAAAAGTTTTGTTAGAATTTATTTTTAGTTGAGTTGTAAAACTGTCAAGGAACAAAGTGTTTTCCAATAACTTTGACAAAAATAAAAGAATAGCACAGAAAAAGTCTACACAGGTGATCCAACCTCATGTTCCGCAAATACAACCCAGCTGGAAATTTGCTTAATGAGGACAAATATTTGAAGTTTTAATCTCTTACCCAGCATTGGAAGCAATGCTCTTTCCATTGACAGCAATTACAGTTAGTTGTATTTCTATTCTAGGAAATCGTTCCACATGATAAAATGTGTTCAGACTAGAAACTTCTTTATTTTAGGAAACAGTTTCATTTCTTACAATTATCAAAGCATTAATCATTTTAAATTTTGCTTATCTGTTTAAGAAGGCTGCCTGACTACGTTTGCATCTCAGTGTCACAACTTATGAGCTATGTGACTATGGGCAAGTTACTCAGTTTAGGCTTCCAATTCTTCAAAAGTAACAATAATACATAACTATCTAATAAGATTGAAAAGCATTATATGTATTAATGCATAAAAAAGAACTTAGGAAAATAGCTCATAGTAAGCAATCAATATTATCTATTAATGTTACTATTACTCATTATTATTAATATTTGCCAGTCTGACTGTCTGTATGCATATTTACCCCACTCTCAGATTACAAGCTGCTTGAGTGAAGATGTTAATCATCTTCATGACCCCAGAACTTGGCATAGTATCTAGCCCATTATGGAGTACACTATTTCTACACATCCCTAACTTATCTCTAATTTGTTTTTTCCTTTTCTTTTCAATTTGTACAGTGAATTTTTTATCTTCCCCTGAAAGACTGACCTTCAAAGCACAATCATCTGTACAATCTCAAACTCATCCTAAAAACTACTTATCAAAGCCCACCTGAGAAAGGCAATAATTCAGAAGGATTATTTGTTTCTCTAACTATTCTGAAAGGTACCATGGGTCATGTCAGAGCAACAAAGAGAGAGCTGGATATTTGGAATATACGATACTGACCTACCTCCCTCCAGCCATAGAATTACTCCTACTGAACTATACTTGGAAGTGATTCATAGCCCTTACTGAGGACTCTATTACAAATGATCCTAGCAAACTTACTGTTGTGTCTATTGTGAGAATATGAAGTTTTTCAACACTTTACAGAGTGGCCTCTTTACTAAGCCCTCCAGAAGATATGTCTGCCTATCTTAAAACCTAGAATTGATCCATTTTTATGGTATAAGACTCTTAAAGCCAAATTTGAAGCCCTCCTGTGACAAAGTTTGCACTTTTATATGAATCCCATGTGATTTCTCCATTCTTGTTTTTCTTTTACACTACATCCAATTCATGCTCTTTTGTACTCTACTTTCCCATGTGAGTGCTTTCCAGATACTGTTGCTCTGCTAAAAAGGGCTACGCGGGTTGTGCACTGCACAACTCCGATCGCATTATAGTCTGTGTATGCAACACACAATTTGTAATGCCACATGTGGCAGGCCTGGACAAAGCTTGGAATGAATGACCGACGAGAGACTGACTGTCCCAATATTCCCTTTCTGAAAGAAAAAAAAATATATATATATATATGCACACACACACATATGAATGTTATATATACTATTTATGTAAGTGTGTGAATATATATGTGTGTTTATTTATGTAGGAAATCTCCATGTTGCTATTTGTTCCTGACACTTCCCGAGTTTTGCACATACAAGTTCTCCCACTGTCTCTGAATACACTGTCTCTCTGTGACATTCTCACAACTGCTTTTGTTCACCCACTTGACTTTGGCACACTAGTACCAAGCAAGTAGCTTAGTGTCCAGTTACATGCCACAAATTAGGGTTTAAAACTGCTCAGCCGTAAATTTTACCTAATAGCATCTTCTTCATAATTAAACATCAGGAGCCTACAGACAGCTGTTTCTTCTTAAAGATAATCGATGTCTATGGTAGGAGTACCTACCTAAATATGATCTTGTTTCCTATGGGAGAGATTAGTAACCTGATCAGAAATACGCTTAATAAATGGTAGAATTATCTGGTTCCAAAGCCTGTGTCCTTTTCACAAGACCTTCCCACGCTTCAATAATTTTCCTTTTTCCCTACTTCACTTCACTGTGCTGAATACATGGTAGGCACTTAATAAATACTTACATGATTGGAGTGAAAATCAAAAATGTCCTTGAATATGTGTCTAAGGTCACAAAAAATAGAAGTAGCTCTAGGATTAGAACCAATTCCTTTGTTTCCTGGGCCACTGCTCTGTTCACTCTATTTTTACCTGGGGACACTTAATATTAACCTCATCTATTCATCCTCCAGCATGGGCTCTTTCAGAAACTCTTGGTGGAGCTGGGAATATTTAGGAAACTTACTAAGCTATTTACTGAGTGAAACTTTCCATTGGTGGAGTGCTGGAGAAGCATTTTGTGGACAAGAGGAAAAAAAGGATGCTATTTTAAACACTGCTGAGAGAGTTTGGGCAAAATCCATCTGGCAGACAGACGATTTCTTCCGTTCAAAAACTCATCAAGCACTCCAAACGTGTAACCTGTAGACAAGTTTAATTAAAACTTGAGAAATCTCAAAATAACCTGACATTTAAATATGTTATTTCCGTTCTGTTCTCAAAGTCTGACATACAGACACAGACACTCTCAGGTTCAAATTAACCTCCCCAATGTCACCCAGCCCAGCCTAACTACTTGATTACCCTGTGTCTAAGGCTACAGGAATGTGAATGAAATAGACACATCCAATCACTGTCCTTCAAACATTAACATCCATTTCACAGAGAGATAGGGAGGAAGGTAGATAGGAAGTTGGGTTAGATGAGTGAGTGAAGAGGTGATTGTGATGATAGATAGATAGATAAATAGACAGAATGATACGTAGACAGATGGGATAAAATTCATTTCTCTTGTCTTCTCTGACCTTGCACTCCTGGCCTAAAGTGATCCTCCTGCTTTGGCCTTCCAAAGTGCTAGGATTACACTGTGCCTAGCATTTCTCTTCTCTTCTCTGGCAAAGGCAGAGCTTGCTTTAAGAGACAACCTTAGGAAAGGACTAAAGATAGTGTTTTTTTTGCCATGGAGCAAAAAAAAAAAAAAAAACTTAGTGTGAAATCATCAAGCAAAATAAGCAGGCATTTAATGGCGAACATTTAAGGATTCCAAATATATACTTTCTGTCTTAGGTTCCTTCCCGCCTTTTTCTTCCTTTTCTGGCTTTGAGCATTTTATATGATTCCATTTTCTCATCTTGCTTAGTATAACAAGTATTCTTATTTTTTAGTGTTTAATGGTTGCTCTAAAGTTTTCAATATGCATTTTAAACTAATCTAAACCTACCTTTATGTAACACTATACCACTTCACATGTAGCACAGGTAACTTTGAATATTTCTAATTCTTCCCTCCCAGCTCTTATGACATTGCTGTCATTCATTTCATGTATCCATAGGCTATAATTACCCAATAATTGCTACTTATTATTTAAACAGTTATCTTTAGATCAATTAAGAATAAAAAAATAAAAATATTTTACTTTACCTTCATTTACTCCTTTTTCAATGTTCTTCCTTTCTTTGTGTAGAACTGAGTTTTTGATCTACACCATTTCCCTACTCCCTATAGAACTTTTAACAATTTTTGCAGGGCAGATCTCCTGGGAAAGTCTTTGCTTCTCCTTTACTTTTGAAGGAACATTTCACTGAATATAGAGTAGCAGGTTGGTTGTTTTTCTTGTAACACTTTAAATATTTCATTCTACTCTCTTGCTTGCGTAGTTTCTGATGATAAATCTGCTACAATTGTTATCCTTGTTTCTCTATAGCTTGGGGTTTGTTCCCCTACCCCAATCCTTTAGATTCTTTCAAGCTTTTGTCTTTGGTTTCCTGCACGTTGATTATGATATGCCCAAAAGTCAGTGTTTTTTTGGTATTTATTGTGCTTGATGTTCCTGGATCTGTGGTTTGATGTCTGATATTAATCTTGGAAAGTCCTGAGCCATTCTTAATTCAAGCATGTCTTCTGTTCTCTCTTCTTTCACCTTCTAGTCTCCTCAGCTACTTGTGTGTTACAACACTCAAAATTATCTGATAGTTCTTTATGTTCAGTTTTATTTATTCCTCTGTATTTCAGTCTGGAAAGTTTCTATTGTCTTATCTTCAAGCTCACTGATTCTTTCCTGGGCCATCTTCAGTCTACTGATGAACCCATCAAAAGTATTTTCCATTTCTGTTACAGTGTTTTTAATTTCTAGCATTGCCTTTTGATGCTTTCTTAGAATTTCTATCTCTCTGTTTACATTACCTATCTGTTTTTGCATGATGTCTACTTTTTTCACTAACTTTCTTAACATATTTATCCTAATTTTTAAAAATTCCTGTCTAATAATTCCAACATCTGTGTCATATTACAGTCTATTTCTGATGCTTTCCTTATCTCTTCAGTCTGTGCTTTTTCTTACTGTTAGGCTTAAAGAATTCACCCTCCCCAAACTTCTATCCAAACCTCCTATAAAAGCCACCCTCTCCCCTTCCTAGAAGTGTATTAGTATATTAGTGTATTACAAAGACTTTGCCAGACCCCTAGGGAGATAAAGGAATGGAATGCAAGAGGGGTACTTACTTTCCTTATCCCTCCGGGTTGTTTGAAAAGAATTTGTTTACTACCCTGAGAAAAAACCCTCTATAAAACCCAAGGCTCTCCCTTTTTCTCTCCAGGAAGCCTTTTTCAAACTCCACCCATCTGCACTGAGATTGCTCAAAATAAACAGTATTTTGCTACACATGAGGCTTCATGTGTGTCTCTCTCTGCTCTGGAGCTAACACTTACCTTTTAACAGTCCTTGTAATTTTTTTGTTGTTGAAAGCCTGAAATTATGTTAACAGATAATAAGAACCGAGGAAAATATGTCTTTAGTGTGAAGTTTTATGCTAATCTAACTAGGAGTTGGGCTGTGTCTAATGTTTGCTGTAGCTGTAGGTGCCAGAGGCTTCAGATTCCTCCCAGGTGCCTGTTTTTGTCTCTTCTGTTGACTTTGGGCTTAGGGAAGCCTAAGAGAGGCTGCTCAGAGAGGACCTGCATGTTGGAGCTATTTCAGTTATAATTCGCTATTATTATATAGGAGCCCTATTGGTATGGGGGTAAGGTAAAGGGGAGGGGAAACAATCTATAATTCTATGATTAAGTTTCAGTTGAGGGATATGTGTCCCAATGCTGTGACCTTTCAAGAGTTTTTCAATTTCCCATCCTTGTTAGATAAGACAGGTTTGAGGAGGCTGCCTTGGGGTAAATGTTTTTCCTTCAGATGGGGTAGGCTCTGATAAAGTATTTTTCCCTAAATAGTAGGCCTGTGGTATAGAGAACAAATATGCTGTGGGTGTATTTCACAGTGATTAATCTTCCCCTATGCCTGCCAGAGATGTTTTATGGGTGGGGAGATCTCTCTTGGCTCTTTAAGAACCTGATGAGGTTCCTGGAGATAAAGCCCATAAAAATGTTGACTGTCCCCATAATTGTGCCCCCAAGAGTTTCTCACTCTCATGTTAGTTCACACTCAGCCTCCAACAACTTGTTAAAATTACCAGTGAAGTGTTCCCATCAGCTATGACTCCAGGGCCTTCTGCTCTAGGTAAACAGATCTATTAATAGCTGTGGTTTTATGAATTCATTTGTCTCTCCAGATTTGGGGGTGGTAGTTTGCCCCATGACCTCAGTCTTCTGAGGGGTCCAAGAAAAGACATTAATTTTTCATTAGTTCAGCTTTTTCTTGTTGTAGGGATAGGGATATAACTTCCAAGCTCTTTACCTGTCAGAACTGAAACCCTACATAAGATTTTTAACAGCAGCCAACTGGAATGTTCTCTTTTTAACACCAACAGTAGGAGATATTCATACCATCTAACATAAATCTTCAGGCATCGGGTCCATGAAGCTTCTCACACCTCATTGTTCCCAGAGGTCAAAGTGTTTTCTCTGTCCTTTCTGCCTCTAGAGACTGTGTTAATTAATATAATCTTTCTTTCTCTGTTTCTAACTGATTGACGTCAAGGGGATCAATCTATTGTGTTATCCTCTCAATGCGGAACTTGTGGTGTCCTTTTTAAACATTTGAAATGTGTTTTTTCTTGTTCTGTTTTTACAGACCAACCCTTCTTTCTCAGATCATTGGTAAATGATACAATTTTTATTCACTTATCTTATTCCTTTCTGTGTTTGTTTATTCCTCCACTATCTGTTATTTATTTCTCAAATGCAAAATGCTTTTCTATGTCCTTCAGAGACCTAGAGCCCAGAGTTCACTAACATTCTAGGTGGGGAGTTGTATGTGAATGACTATACTATAGAGCGCTTATGAGAATAAGAAACAAGATGGGATTCTCCTGAGGTAGCCAAGGCATCACTGAGAGCCGGCCTTCAGGTTTGATGTTGGGAGCTGCGTCAATCAGAGCCGAGGCAGGAAACAGAAACACTCAAGTGAGGCAATTCTCAAAACTCTAATGAAAGGATTACTGACAGAAGTGAGGAAGAGTCTAAGAGTAGCCAACAAGGGATGGCAATGCATCCCAAATCTAGCAACATCAAAACATTTGTTACCACAGCACGGCCTGAACGGGACAAGGAGAGGGCATGGTCACCAGAACCCAGAAAGAGCTGTGGGAGTTGCATTTCTAGAAGATATCAATGTGTCAGGAGCCACAGATTTTGGTAGAGAACTGCAGCCGCTGCTAATCTAAAGCCTGGCAGGGAAAGAACAGCGGAAATAAATGCTCTGACGACACTCCCTTTCTGCTTTCTGATTTCCTGCTGGTATTTCCCAATGGCGGAACCCAAGTGGAAGGCAGAGGGCAAGCCCACAGAGGTCAGCTTCCTGGGGAGTGAAGGAGCATGGGGAAGGTGAAAAGAGGATCTGAAGGAGCAAACAGAGGATACCCAGTCCAAAAGGATTCTGCACTTCCGGAATCTGGGGTGAAGGATCCGACAGGGCACTGGGAGACACAGATCCTTGATTTGAGGCAGGAGTTAGCAATCAAACATGTTGAAAATTGTTGCCATTTCTATTGCCACCATGTTTTGACTCTATCTACACAATCATCTGAACTCTCACCTCCAGGAAACGAACTCTGAATCGGTATAAATGGTTATTATATAATAGTTGCTATTTATTTTTTAAAAGACTTCAGTGGAGGAGAAGTGAAACTGACAGCAAAGACTCACTTTTCTCTCTCACAGTCTTCTAGCAGCAGGAGGAGGAAACCGTCGAACTGCCAACGTGGTGGCCCATGGATATGCCAATCTTTTAACTCTGGACAAAAAGACTCTCCAAGAAATTCTAAGGCATTATCCAGATTCTGAAAAGGTCCTCATGAAGAAAGCCAGGTATAACCTTTAAAACTCCGTTAGAGAGGTACAGAGTTGATTTTACCTTGTAACATCTGAGATGAGGGGAACTGTATTATAACTGTGACCAACTTTCTTCATGACATGCACTTAATAAAGAACTGTTAATGCAGGTACCCACTGGAACTTCACAGGTTGGGAGGAATCACAGTCTTTCTGGTAGATTTTGCCAGAACTCTCACAGAGCTACCTAAAACAGCTTTTCTCTCCTGTTCAGAGTGCTTTTAAAGCAGAAGGCTAAGAGCGCAGAGGCAACCCCTCCAAGGAAAGAACTTGCCTTTCTCTTCCCACCAAAAGAAGAGACTCCCAAAGTGATTAAAACTCTCCTGAGAGGTGCAGGAAAAGCAAGTCTTGCAAGACTATTCAATTTGAAGAGTGAACAAACAGCTCAGGTAATAAGGCAGAGTGAATGGAGGGCTGCAGTAGACAGCCCTGGACTACGTGTGTGACACAAGCTCCTGCTCTAATTCTGTTTCACACACTGGGAGAATTAGGACTAATCTAATGCTAATAATGACTGCATTATATATATCACTTACTATTATTTAAACTGAATCCCCATATAGCATCACATTTATTCCTCACATGTTTATTATAGATGGCTTTAATATATATTCATAAACACAGTCAACCCTCATTATGTATAGATTTTGTATTTCAGAATCTACCTACTCACCATAATGTATTTGTAACCTCCAAATCTGTACTTACGGTGCTTTTGTGGTCATTCAGGGACAAATGCATGTGTAGAGCAGCAAAATAATTTAAGTTACTGAGGCACATATTCCCAGCTACAGTTGAACAAGCAGACTTTCTCGTTTCAGCTCTCATACTATAAACAAGTGACACTTTTGCAGTCTGTTTGATGCCATGGGTGTTGGGTCCAGAGCCGAGAGGGAGAGACACAGCCTTATGTGTAGCAAAATGCCGATTATTTGAGCATCTGGGTGCAGATGGGCAGAGGCCAAAAAAAGCATCCACCTCGAGGGAAGGGAAAGCCTTGGTTTTTATAGAGGGTTTTTCTGAGGGAGGGAGCAACACCTGCAGAGATAGGGGAAGGGGATAGCTTCTTCCTTATCAGGGGGGATAGGGATGCCGTCTGTAGCTGTCTGTTAGATTTACAACCTCCCAGGACTCTCCAGACTCCTGTGGCTATTATTTTACAAGCCTAAGTTTTCCATTAAATGACTACCATCCTATACATACTTTTTGTGTTCCCACCCCAGAACAAACCTAGCAATGGGTGTCACATTTTTGTGACTCTATTTTTTTTTTTTTTTTTTTTTTTTGGTGATTTTGCTATTTAAAATGGCCCCGAGCATAGTACTGAAGTACTGTCTAGTGTTTTTATGTGCAAAAATGCTGGATGTGGCTTACAGAAAAAATATCTGTGTTAGATTAGCTTTATTCAGGCATTAGTTATAGTGCTGTTGTCCTTGAGTTTAATGTGATGAATCAGTAATTCATCAAATTAATGAATTCATCAAATTAGATAAGATAAACAGAAAAGGTACCTTGTTTAAGTGTCTTTGGGCAATGAAACAAAGTTATGTATTGACCAGCTGACAAAAATGTTGTGGTCTCAAGGCTCATAGGAACCTAGCCCTGTATCTCCCCTAGGAGCAATGGTTCAGTATTTGCTAATTCAGAGTTCATGCCAACTTTATAGAACAAAACTACCCTAAGTAATGAGAATCAACTGTATATGTACAGACATACATATACATATATAAGTATATAATTCATTTTACCAAGCTAGTAAACATTTTCACAAATATTCAATCAATATATATCGCAGAAATAACCTTGTAAATTTCATCCAAGCCCTTCATGTTAGAGATGAAAAAATTGAGACCCAGATCAAGGAATTTGGGTAAGATCACACTTAGTTACAGAACAAAAAACTATTACTCAGGTGTTCAGACTTACAGGCCTACACCAAGCTGCCTTTTGATTTCCAGCAATGTAAAGAAACTCAAATGTTATTGTTTTTCTCTCCTTTTCTGGTTTCCAGATTTCTTTGATTCTCATAAGTCTATGAGGACAGATACCAAGAAACAGACAGAACAGGATTCAGATTTTCTGTATCTAGTCGTTATGCTACCTCTAAAACTGTAAGAAATGGGTAGCTCTGGACCTTTCAGGTGAATAAAGCAAACATTATAAAGTCAGTCACATTCAAGAGATTAAAAACTGTCCTCTTCCTCTTCCAAACACACAACACTGTGGTGAAAATCCGGGAAATAGTGTAAACCAAATGCCTCACTGACATTAGCATAGAAATAGTAATTTGCATAAAAGATGTATGAGGGTAAAGAAATATATAAGTAAATTTTTTTTTTTTTTTTTTTTTTTTGAGACAGAGTCTCACTTTGTTGCCTGGGCTAGAGTGCCGTGGCGTTAGCTTAGCTCACAGCAACCTCAAACTCCTGGGCTCAAGCGATCCTTCTGCCTCAGCCTCCCAAGTAGCTGGG
>CAUYRT010103184.1:0-10188 GCA_963574885.1 Lepilemur ruficaudatus | reverse complement strand
ATGGAACTGGAAACCATTCTTCTAAGTGAAGTATCACACAAATGGAAAAACATGCACCACAGGTACTCACCATTAAATTGGAACTAATCGACATTTCTGTGCACATACGGAAATAACATTCATCAGAAATCAAGCATGTGGTAGGGGGCAGAGGGGATGGCACAATGCACACTATCTGGGTGATGGGCACACTTATAACTTTGACTCAAACAGTACAAAAGCAATTTATGTAACCAAAACATTTGTACCCCCATAATATTCTAAAATTAAAAAAAAAAAGAAGGGAGAGAGGAAAGAAACATGGGAGAGAAGTAGGGAAGGAAGAAATAGGGGGAGGAAAAGGCCAAGAAATGGAAAGATGAGCATGAGGGAGAGGAGAGGAAAGGAATGGAGGGAAGAGAAGAAAACACTAGGGAAAGGAAAAGACACAAGAAAGAAACATGGTTAAATAATCCACAATGAGCACCTGGTACGAACCAGGCATTTCATCCAATAATATCATTTAAACCTCACATCAACTTTACAAATAAAGAAACCTAAGCTTTGAGAGTTCTTATTACTCAAGGAAACACACCTAGAAACTTCAACCCCAGCTGCCTGCAACTTCAAATCCTGTGCTCTAGGAAACCACTTAATTCCAACAAATAGGATGACCTTACAGGAAGCAAATATTTATGTTACACTTAAGTCACAAAAAGAATTACCCCAGAAGGTGCCTTTGTCCTAATAAGAATTAGAAAATGAAGTTCTGAAATCTTAAATCCGTAATTCTCTAATTTTATATCATTGGATCAGTCATGTGGAATATTTATTGATATCACTGACATCCTCTAATTCTGCTTTAGTATTAAGGGGCATTTTAGAAGAATCTAGTGTCTATTTTCTAAAGGGAAGCCAGTAGAGTACTTGAGAAGTTCTGTTTAAGTTGATCAACAATGCCTTATGAGAAAATGGCCACGAAATATATCCCAGGGCCTAGTTCACAGTATTTGCCTCCCAGTGGGAATGCCAAAGATAGCTATATGTGGTGGCATAGAAAATTCCAAGAGAAAACTCAAGGTCATGAAGTTACCTGGGTTTCCTCAGGCTAACCAGAGAGCAGCAGAAAATTATCAAAGGACAAGGGAGACTCTCCAGAAGAAAATCATCCCATTTTGACAAAATCTTATGTGAGGAATAGTGGACTTTTATCTAATGCATCACTTTTGGGGTTAAGTCAGAGTACTACAAAAAGTATTACTCATTAATACTTTCACTTAAGTTCAAAGTTATTTCAGACTTATTGTGAGTCAAGAGAAAAGGGGAGGGGATGGGAGGAGGGGAGGGTGGAGGGGGAATTCACAGGTATTGAGGAGAGCAGGGAACATGTGAGACAATGCAGAGACACTTAACTAGCACAGCACTGAAGTGACAGTTACACTCTCCAAAAAAGGCATAAGAATTAAACCAACCTACCTTCAAGGAATAATTAGAAGTGAAAAATTGATAAGGAGAAAACAGCTCATATTCTCCTCATTGATTTCCTGTGCACAGTGAGTCAAACCTGACTGTTGGCTGGAAGTCAGTTTGGCTACTTTTTATTTCTTTTTCAGCGGTTGGGCTCTCCTGCCAGTGCTTTTTATGCTGGAGTCGTTCTTCCCTCTAATCACAGCTGTCAGCTATTGAATGAGCTTGACACCCTGACTCCAGAAACGAGGGAATTCACACCCCATGCATATGCAGTTGGTTCCTTCATTAAAGCTGATTGACATGATGCACCATTGCTGCTTTTCATAAGAAAAACAAATGGCTACACAATCAAGTAGGGATCTCCTTGATCAGAAACACCCAGGGAGGCCAACAATCAGTCTTTATTCAACTCAGCCAGTATTACTGTAAAGACCTCTATTTTCATTACTGCAAAATGGCAGATATAGTCAATCAGTTAAGAGTCAGATCTGTTACACAGACATACACACCAGATTCAGATTCCTTCCCCACAACCTTAGCTGTCCTTTCCAAATCATCTCAGTTGGAGTCCCAGGTGTTGAGAGCCAGGTGGGATTAGTTGGCTACTGGGAACTTGCTTTTTCAAAAGTATAAATTTCTTGGAGGAAACAAAAGCAGAGAATTACAGTGATTAGAATCACCCACACTCCAGCAAAAACTGAAGCAGAACGAGAGGTTCTGAGTGTTTCTGTACCTAAATTAATATCATAAAATGGTAGACTCAGAGTTGAAACGGACCATCTAGTCCAAAACCACCAATGAGTTCAAAATTATTCCAGAGCATCCCTAACAAGCATCTATTCAGAATCTAGGTGACATTCCTAAAAGTAAGCATGCCTTATTTACTGGGAGACTGCTTGAGGAAATGGAAGCACAGAGTGAATCAGTATGTTAGGAAGTCATTTATGGCATGATACCTATGCAGATGCGTTCCCAACTTACAACTTAAATTTTGTAATCAACGTCCTTTTCAAACCCCAGGAAGTCACACCATAACTCCAGCAACAGAATTTTCCAGCCGTGCTTCATACAATAGTTTGTCTCTTCCTCCCAGGCTACAAAGCTATTATCAAAAGGCCAGGTGACTTCTGACCATCCCTATTTATCTTTGTTTCCTCCATCGGGTCCTTAAATACCCATTAGAATGCTCTTCTATGGCAATCTGTAGAAACTGCAGCGCTACCTACCACTTGTAATGTTTCAGCAACTTAGATCTTTTAACCAAAAAAATGTCATGAAGAAAAATCCTAACGGATGAAACAAAAATACTGGTCAGCAGCATCTCCAGCTGAGTTGAGAGCAGTGAGGGGGTGCTACAACTGGTTGAGAGCGCTTACTCATCGATTTGGCGTGGGTAGATGCACACACATACACACACACACACACACACACACATAGCTGTACTACTTAGTGCTGTAGTGTGTTTTCCTACAACATAAAACTAACTACTGGGGGCGAGCGAACGTGTGGGCGCCGCACAGGCGGCTGCGTCCATCACCAACTACCCAAAGCAGCCCAAGCCCGTTTCAAACGCACCCGCCCCCCGTTTATGAGCACGTATCGCACGGGGTGTTATGCTACTTTGTCGCATGTCGCCTGCCTCCCGCGCTGGAGTGTCCCCGGGCCCAGAAGAGAGCCCGGGCCGTGGCGGGCAGTCAGGGCGTTCTCGAGCGAGCGGCTGTCCCCTGGGCGCGAGCCCCAGCCCGGCCCGCTCTCCCCTTCCCCACCTCCGCCCCATCGCCCCCAACCTGGGTGAACCCCAGGTGAGCGCCCGCTGCTCGCTTTCGAGAACCTTCGCCTACAGGGGCCGGAAAATATCAGGATTACGGTCAGGGCGGAAGTGCCGCCCACGCGCATGCGCGGCCCCGACGCTTCCGGGAGGTCACTTCCTCCTTTGTCTCCTAGCAACGGCTGGAAGCGTTGTTGACATCCCGGGAGGCGGCGGCGCCGGATTGAACCGAGTGTCTCGCCGCCCGCGCGATGGTAAATCTGGGGTCTCCGCCCGCGCCCCGCCGCTCCACGGACGCCGACCGCCCGGGGACTTCGCTGCCCGGATCCCGGGCGGTCCCGGGCCGCGGCGGGGGCTGGTGGAAGCTTGTGGGAGGGGCGAGAGGGAGACCTTGGAAACGGAGAAGATGCTGTCCAGATGGGTGGAAGCTATCTTGAGGGCTGATTTGGGGGGGTGGTACTTAGGGAGGGGTGATGATGAGAAAAGTAAGAGAGAGAGTGAGGAGATGAAAAATGCCGAGGTGGATGAGAAATCCTGGGAGCCAGGAACTTTGCCAAGGGGAGGAGCGAGGTGGAGAGGAGAAAAATCAGATCCTGAGAGGGGTGGGACAGGGAGGACAAGGGAATGGAAAGGGGAAGAACGGGGGTGGATATTGGGAGAGAGAATAAAGGCAAATAAAGAGAAAGAAGCAAAGAGGGGAGGGAGGGGAGACCCCTCCCCAAGGAAAAAGTAAAAAAAGGGAAAGCAGAAACTAGGGAAAGCAAAGAGCTTTAAGAGAGGAATGAAAAGGAGATTGGAGATGGGGATTAAGAGATTGTATTAGGAGGGCTCAGAAATCATGAGAAGAGGAATAACTGGGAGGCGAGAAGGGTCAGGGAGAGAAGAAATAGGAGTTTGGGAAAGAAATAAAAAAAGAAAAAGATAAATGAGGACAGTGGCTGTAAGGAGCTATGGACATCGTCGTAAAGATGATCAAAAGTGCAATAAATTTTGATCCCCTGTACGACTGTTAAACGCTTTAGTGCAGTGTTTCCCAAAGTGAGACGCAAACATTAGTTGCTACATAAGATGGCCCAGGAATGCCAAATAATAGAATGAATCCCATCGTGAGAAAGTTACTTCTCTTTCATTTTGTTCAGCGTTGAGACTATGGACAGGAGAAAGTTTCTGACACTCTTAGGTCCTTAATACCACTATCATTTGGTAATTTCCATATTTTCACCTGAAGAGCAGACCTCAAGCTCAGAGCTTTCATTGTGGCAGAATTTAATAATATATTCTACTTTCTCTTCATTTCATTTGTCTTTACAGTTATTTCTATTGATGACAAATAATACCAAGTTTCCATTTGTGTTAGTGGTGTATAAATAAAATGCATTTATTTAAGCTTTTAGCAGTGAGATAATTTAAAGAACACGCTAGACAAATAATATAGATGGTATTCATAATGGCAAAAATTGTGAATCTAGTACACAAATGCCTGAAATTCTGAAAACACATGCTATGTTGGTGGCAAAGAGGAAATAAGTGCTCCTACCCACATTTGACAAAAGTAGCAATGTTCACCTGTGGAATGTTGAGGGAAAAAAGAATATAGTATACCCTCATTAAGAGACTCTGCAGAATGCTGTTTGAACTCAGAATATCCAGTGACTGATTGCTCAGTCATGAACAGTATGAAGGTTTGGAAAATATTACTTTTGATTTTGGCATTTCTGGAGGGGAAGAAAACTGATGCAATACAGTCCATACATCGGATTCAGAAAGGTGACTTTAGAACACAATAATGGATTCCAAAATAATTGTTCATGGTTAAACACGTAGCTTGCACTGAGACCCAAGCTATAGTTATCAAGAAAACCCTGGAATCCTGGAAAACATTGTTTTCTTAGAATATCCTTCTGTAAATTTAATCCGCTGAATACCCAATGAGGTAGCATTAATGAAAATAAGATTTCTCATTAAGGACCACTTCTAGACAGAGGGAGGCTATGATATAAAGCTCTATAAATGCTTAAATGACTATAATGTGGAAAATGAATTTTTCGTGTGAATGCAGAAAGATCAGTGAGTGAAAAATTTCTGTGCAAGATAAAGAATAACGTTCTAGCAAATGGAAACAGATAAAAATGGAAGTGAGTGCTGTTGGGGTAGTAAGATCTCTTTCTCTACAAGGTTCAAGCCAAGAGATTTGTCAGGGTTGTATGCAGGGGGTTTTACATAGGTTTTTATGAGGCGTAGGTATCTTCTTAAACATTATTCTCCCTGGGCTTGGGGTCATCACAAAGACCGTTTTGGTTAACTGCCTTCCTGATCTCTTCCAGGCAGAGGTGGAGGAAACCCTAAAACGGATCCAGAGCCATAAGGGGGTTATTGGAAATATGGTTGTAAATGCAGAAGGTAAATATGTCACAGGCTGTCTTCTTGACACACAAAAGCCAACCAGGACCTGTTTGTTGTGTCAGTGCTTAAGGCTAACATTTTAGAACTTGAAATCAAAAGCATATTTGTATATTTTAACTGTGGCATTTACTTGTCAAACATCTATTGAGTATCTATTATATGCCAACCATTCTGCTGAGAGCTAGGGATATAAATATGACTAAAACATGCCTTAAAATGTCTGTATATTCCTAAGAAACACTATATGTTGTCTATTATTTAAGGCTTTGATAATTCCCTTCCAACATTTCAAAAGTGCCAATAAAACTATCATTTTGAAGATAGGGAGTGTATTATTCCTGGTAGTTTCTTTTTGTTTTAATATTATAAAGGGTACAGGGTTTCAGTCTTCATTTTAAGTGAAATTGATCCTTTACCATAGTTAATGAAAATCTTTGAGAATTGATTTAATCTCATTTACAGAGTAGCCTTTGTGGATACAGTATAAGAAGGGCCAGTACAGTTCCAACAATGAAATCTGTAGATTTACCAGAAATTTGCTCTTGCTGCACAAAGCTTATTAAGAACCAACATAGCATTTTCTCTGGCACATTGCTCCATGCTCAGCTGTGATGGCGACCTCTTAAAGGTTCCTGCTGGTTTCATTGCTAGGCATTCAGGCATTTGTAAGGACAAGAGGTGTCAGAAATTCCAGCGCATTTGTTAAAATAAGAGTAGCTGCTTCATATAATTCACAGTGCAACCATGGAACTGGTATATTACCAACCTGGTGCCTGGACAAAATCCATCGATAAATATTTATTGAACAACTGTCAACTGAAAGTCTGTTTAAACTGTGAACTAAAATTCCTTAACATGAAGAATGGAAAAATAACCTCCTTTACTGGTAGTTTTGACAATTAAATGAGATAATAATTGTCAAGTGCCTGACACAATACCTAACACTTAAGAGAACTGCAATTAAACAGTTCTGAGAATGTGGAAATTTTTAATTCATTTGTGCAGAGGAAACATTTGTTTTATAAAATTAAGTCAATGCCAAATACATGAGAGATACACACACATACAATAAATATAATAAATTCACTAAGCTTAAGTAATCGGTGGGTTGGGGAGAGAGGATTTAAGATCAGCCTTAACAGGTAGGTCAGTATTTCCAGGCAGCGGTCCAGCCCTAGTATGTGGATCTGGTTGAATTAATTTTATTTCCAGGTATTTGCATACTGGGCTCTCCACGTGATTTCATAAAGGTGCTGCGTTAGTTTCCTTTGGCCACAGTGACAAAGTACCGCATACTTGGTGGCTTAAAACAACAGAAATTTATTCTCTCTCAGTTCTGGAGGCCAGAAGTTGCAATCAAGACATCAGCAGAGTCATGCTCTCTTTGAGGACTCTACAGGGGGACCCTTCCTTGCCTCTTCCTAGCTGCTGGTGGTTTGTGTCAATCCTTGGTGTTCTTTGGCTTACATCACTCCAGTCTCTGCCTCCATCATCACATGGCATTCTCTCTGTGTCCCTGGGTCTCTGTTTTCTTATAAGGACCCCGGTTATTAGATTAGGGCCCACTTTAATCCAGTATGACCACTTCTTAACCAATTACATATGCAAAGACCTTGTTTCCAAATAAAGTCACCTTCAGAGGTTTATGTTGGACTTGAATTTGACGGGGCCACTATTTAGCCCTGTACAGGTGCATTCACCTGTGACACCCAAAACAACTGCTCTAATGTGCTTGGAAGACCTTGGTCTAAAGCAGGTAATCCTGGTGATATGCATCAAATGTCTGAAAAAATGTCCATCCCTTCAATCTGTAACTCCACTGCTAGGAATTTATCCTAAGGAGTGATAAAGATTTAGGTACAAGAAGACTCACTGAGGCATCGTGTAGAACAATAAGCAATAAGTAAAGAGACAAGTAAATAAATCTATCCCAACAGTAGGGGCGTTTTTAAATTAACTGTGTAATCTTTACTTGATGAACGTTACTCTATTTGAAATGTTGACAAATATTTAGTGTCAAGGGAAACTACTCATAATATTAGATGAAAAAAGCAGAGAACAGAGGAGCAGTCAGCGTTGTATAACCCTGTACATAGCCAGGTGCACGCGTGTATTTCAAATAACTGTGGAATAAAGGGTAAGGAACGTTACAGTGATCATCTCTGAGTGGTGGCATGAAAAGTGATTTTTGCTTTACTTTCCTGAGGTTTCTCAATTAGCACTTCTCCAAAGGCAACAAAATATTTTTAATACCCATTAACTTCTGACTAACCTCTACAAGGATAAAGTTGTGTTAGGATGCAGGGCACTTTTCGAAGTTTTTGGATACCCAGCATTTTTACCTAAAAGCTAAATTAACCTTTTTCCAGAAAATATAAATGAGGGGCTCATTTTTATAGCCAGATTATTAATAATTAGAATGTGTGACAAAGATGTTTATTAATAGCATGTGGTATAAATTGTGTGACCAGAATGTAATAAAATACTCAATTTCAACAGCCTACTCAATTTTAGATGAAAGTGCTATTTATTATAGCATAGTTTTGCAGATTTGGGAAGTCCTGTGAAATTTGATACCAAACATATTTAATGAAGATAGTGTTTATGTATTCTTGTTCTCTACTAGTGGTTTTGGTCTACTAATTCTAGGCAAATAATGTTAACATATTTTCAGATTGTATTTGTGGTTAGGTAGGCCTTCTCCCATGTTTATTCATGTAGATATCATCATATCCATGTGAAATATAGTCCTTTGGTTTCACTGCTATTGAAACATAGACTTCCTAGTCATGACCATAAAGTAGACTTATCAGTTTAGCCCAGTGCTGAGTGGTATAGGTTTTGATTAGAGCAGATTTTTTGTTAACATTGATTTCCCATTTATAAAACCATTGTTTACAATACTGCAACACTAATCGTTGAATTAGATACAGGTAAATATATATATTTATCTCCCAGATAGTCGGATCTGTCATATATTATATACATAAGCCTGATTTCTGTAGGCTCTTAATTTTAAATATCCCTGACATTTCTAACAATCCATCATTTGAATTTCATTAGACTTTATCAGCCATCCAGGCTATTCCTTTTATTTTGAAATACAATCTATCAACCAAAGTACAAATGTATAGTTGAAGATGATAAACTGAAATAATGAGTGCTAGCTTACTGGGATCATAAAGAGTCATATTTTAAAGTAGTGCCATAAATTCAGCAATATCAAGTTTTAAAATGCACATACTCTTTGTTCTAGGAGCAAAGCATTTTAGGATTTTATCCTGCATGTACTTACAAATGTGAAATGACATCCACAAGGACATATCCCGTAGCTTTGCTTATAAAAGTCAAGGATTGGGAACAACCTTAATGCCTGTCGGGAGGATATATAAGTCACGTGTGTTATAAAACATCCATTCAACAGCATGTTATTCATTCATTAACATGAATTACTTAGATTTATATATACTGTATCAAGCAATTTCCCAAGAGTATTAAATGAAAAAAACTTAAGGCACAAAATACAGAATGATACTATTAAAATACAGAATATAAACATATCTCTGGAAGTATACCTAAGAAAATGGGAGCAATGGTTGCATCTCAGAAGGGGAGTGAGTGAAGTTTATACCTTGTGCTAAAATCACGTTTAATAATTTTTTAATCATCTCACATGGTACCAAGCAAGAATTCGATAAATATTTGTTGATTTTTTTCAAATGTCTATGGTGAATACCAAAAACTCCATGTGTTTCCACAGTGTGCACTTATCATTCAGAAAGGCTGTTTTATTTATTGACGTGGATCATGAATAGACTAACAAAATAGACCTGCGCATCTGATTCATAATCTTGTCATCTACATTTTAAATAACTAATTCTGGGGTTGTATTTCTTTTGATACTGAGCAATGCAGACTTAGTAGGTAGTCACTACTTAAGATGCAAAATAAAACTCTTTGTCAAAAGGTTCCCTTCAAAGCTTGAGTGCTTGCTGCGTTTCTGCTTCCTGCTTGTTAAAGAGCCATGCTCTGTGATCTTTCATCAGGTGTGAAAGATAACTGACTGCCTTCTAGGGAAAAAGTGAACAAATACGAAAATTAACTAAGTTTATATGATATCTTTTTCTTTTTTTTTTTTTGAGACAGATACTCGCTTTGTTGCCTGGGCTAGAGTGAGTGCCATGGCGTCAGCCTAGCTCACAGCAACCTCAAACTCCTGGGCTCAGGCGATCCTCCTGCCTCAGCCTCCTGAGTTGCTGGGACTACAGGCACGCGCCACCATGCCTGGCTAATTTTTTCTACATATTTTTAGTTGGCCAATTAATTTCTTTCTATTTTTAGTAGAGAGGGGGTCTCGCTCTTGCTCAGGCTGGTTTCCAACTCGACCTTGAGCGATCCACCCGCCTCGGCCTCCCAGAGTGCTAGGATTACAGGCATGCGCCACCACGCCTGGCCAATATATGATACCTTTTTTATTGAATAGGTTTTCCCTGTACATATTGTCCTCATAATGTTTAGCAAGACCTATTCTGGAGTAACAGTTATCTGTTTCAAGAAATCAATCTGTT
>CAUYRT010103182.1:0-15937 GCA_963574885.1 Lepilemur ruficaudatus | reverse complement strand
ACTGTACAATTAAAAAATCTAATATATCTAGAAAAGGAAAAGGATAGAATTCAATAGCAAAGAAATGATTTTTATAAAAAACATATTTAAGTGATGAATTAAAAATTACGTATCTTTAATTTTGAAAATCACAGAACTAAAGTTGAAAGTTCATTGCATTTGGGCAGTATTTTAAATCCAAATCCTGATTGTGTGACTTGATAGAGTATCCTAACATTTCTGAACATTTTTCTTATCTATAAAATGGGAAAATCAATATACTACCCATTATAATGTTTTAAAAATGAAATACTAATGCTTAAGAGAAATTTTAAGCTATAAATATATAAACATACACCACAATATAGTATAACTACTATTATTTTGATATGTAAAATTATCATCTTTGGTTGGCAGTGTTTAGAACTATAATTCTTTGCCTAGCTCTTTCAATTTGCCATTGTTGCAAGAGACCAAGAATATGCTATGTCATATCTCTACAATAGGAGCTATGACCAGTATTTCGCCTTTGAAACGTGTACAAGCCAATAATAGACGTCTCTCTGAAAGCTTAGGAGGATTAATGAATGCCATTCCAGATATGCAGATGCTCAAGGGCATGCTTTTGAATAGATACCGTACTGCCTTAAAGATAAATAAGAAGAAACGTGAACGTAGGAGCTGGGATTTTATCCAATGAGGTCTGCCATTTCAGCAGCATGGGGTGTTCAGTGAGCTCAATGTGGTGGCAGTTAGCAGCAGCAACTCATGAATGTAGACAGATTTATGCAGGGTGACCTTCATGACTCAATGTGCTTGGGAGCTTTGTGATTTCCACAGGGGTTACTAACGGGACATTCCATTGACAACCACAATGAGTGTTCTACCTCCCTGGCATTTTTAGAGCACATCTTTATGCATCAGAAAACCCCAGACTTGCACAGGGCTGCTTTCTGAAAAGACACACTACTCGATGTATTTTGCAGAGGATAAAGTTCATTTGCATACCGGTCAATTGGCTGGCCACCATCTCAGAGTCTTTTTTCAGCATTTTTGCTACTTCACTGTCACGATGCACACCCAAACCCATATTTCTGTGTTAAAAATGATTAAATCCATGCTAGGCTCAAAGTGGATAGGGTTGCATGTGTGATGCCTGTTCGCAGTGGGTTTTAAAATAAAATTTGAGCTCTGGATCAAAAGGCATTGAGTTGCTGCAAATAATGGCAAAGCATATCCAAATGGTATCATTTTCCTTATGGAAAGCATTACTATTCAAGATCACTGAAGTGCATAGGTATGCTGCAACTAGACTTCAATGAGGCATTTATTAAACCCGGTGTTAATTCTATTTTGGAAAATTTGGAATAATTCCAGTGTCTAAAAGCAAGCTAATAATTGAACGGATTTCACTTGCAAAGCAGGTTTCCAAAGATGTGCACCAGGATTCACCCTGTTTTTTCCTCACTGTTGGCTTATTTTATGATGTACTGCATTGAGTAAATGCTCTGTTTAAATGTTTGCAGTATTTAAAACATTCACAAAATTTTTTGTAACCTTGAAGGTGTGTCTTTAAATCTTAAGAGTGCCTTTAATCCTTTAAATTATCTTTAAAGACATGGAATGTGTTTGCCTCTATTGCTCTTTCATATTTATGAATTCTTTTGAACAGTTTTTAAAAATTTTAAAAATGTATTTACTTTTCTTTGATCTGAACTCTTTTTACTTGGTATAACGTTCTCATTGCTCTTAATGTATGATACATACTTTCGCAAGCTTTTTACATAAATCACTTTATTGATCTATTAATTCATATTCATCCAAATTTAACTTCTATTCTGATATTGCTGTTTCAAGCCTTAAGAGAAACTAAGCTATTTTTTTACCCTTCAAAATAAAAAATATGTTTGACTCAATGTTTTTAATAATTTCCATAGATATTTATATATATTGAAAAATACTTTCTATAAACTTATGACAATCAAAGGCATTATATTTTCTTATATAATGGATTTGAGATAGCCATGTAGTAGCAAAAATCTAGGATGAATCTCAAGATTTACTGCCTCCTGGTGAACATGCCATATATAATCTCCAAGATTTTTGAATATGATGAATTTCTCTCCCATGATTAGGATATGTTACAGATTAAAAGGGATTTTTTGCAGATATAATTAAGGTCCCAAATTAGTTGACCTCACTATAAAGCAATTATTTAGGTGGGCCTGTGCTAGTCACACAAGTTATTTAAAAGAAGAGAGTTTTCTAGAGGCTAGCAGCAAGGGGAAATCAGTGATGTGCTGCAGGTGGCTTGGGAGAAAACAATCATTCATGTGAATTGCCTATGATGGCCACATGGTAAGTACAGAAATGGAGGCAGCATTAGGAGCTGGAAGCTGATTCCAGCCAATAGCTAGAAGGATAATGGGGACCTCATTCCTGGAGTGGCAAAGAAAGAAATTCTACCAACAACCTGTGAACTTGGAAGAAAGTCCTGAGCCAAGATGAGAACTGCAACTCCGGCCAACATCTTGATTTCGGTCCATTGAGACCCCGAACAAAGAATTCAGCCATACTGTGCCCTAATTTATGACCTACAGAGCTTTTGAGGTAATAAATTTCTGTTGATTTATCCATTCCATTTGTATTACTTTGTCACACAGTAATAGAAAACTTACATGATCACTCAACTAATTTGTCATTTGAAGTTTACCAGAATTGAGAGTCAAAGAAAAGCCTTCTGAAGGTTCTCCTGAAGGAAATATCAAGGAATGTACAAGTTTCAGGTTCAGTGGAGATCATTCAATATAACCTAGCTTATGAAGCTGATGGGTAGAGTAAATGCTTTTCCCTAAATCATTTGTAGGCATAACCAGGACTAGAACCAAGGTCCCATGAATCCAAACCAATGCTCTTTCCACAATGAACAGTGAATGTATTTATTCATGATTGGAAAAGAAAAAGGTGATGCTAGTGGGAATTTTGGTTATATTATTTTTAATAGTTAATACATCTCTAAAACATCTTGTAGCTGCCTTTATTCCTTCCTTCCTTTCTTCCTTTGTGTTATCCAGGATCTAACCAAGGTTCACACATTGTATTTGACTGTGATATCTCTGTATTATTTTTTAATTCATAAAAGGACCTTTACTTTTTTTTTCTTTCTATTTCATTGACATTATGAAGACTTTAGGCCAATTGTCTTATACTCACATTCTGCGTGTGATCGTTCATATTTTCTTTAAGTTTTCCTCTGTTGTCTGAAGTTTTTATAAACATAAGAAATCTAGGTCTATAAGTTTTATTAGATTCAGATATGCATTTGTCAAAAACACTTTATGTGGATATGTGAACTCCACAGAGCATCACTTCAAGGGAGATACACTGTGAGGACATTCCTATGTTGAAGATGTGAAGTTTGAACTCTTGATTAAGGTGGTAAATGCCACTCTCCTACCCCCCACATCCATTGTAAAGGTATATTTTTTTGTTCCTAATTAGTGAGTAATATGTAGATTGATACTCTGGTGCCCTGTGAATATCCTGTTATTCAACATCATTTTACCCAAAGCTTCTAGCATCCACTGGGAGCGTTCTGAATCAATTATTATACAGCAGTTGTACTAGTTTTCTGTTTCTACCATAAAATTTACCACATATTTAGTGGCTTAAAACAACACAAATTTAATATAATATAGTTCTGAAGGTTAGAATTCTGACGCAGGTCTCAGTGGCTAAATCTACTGGTTAGCAGAGCTGTATTCCTTTCTGAAGGCTGGGGGAGAATCTTTTCCTATCTTTTTCCAACTTCCAAAGGCTACCATCCTTCCTTGGTTCATGGACCCGTTGCTCCATCTTTGAGAACAAAGACGTCAGGTTGAGGCCTTTTCCCACTGTATCTTTTTGACCTTCCTCCCCTAGTCACACTTCCCTCTGACCATAGCTGGTAGAGGCTCTCTGCTGTTATGGACCCACACAATTTGACCGGGTCAAGTGAAATCTCCCCATCTAGGGTCACATCTTCTTCACATCTGCAAAGTCACTTTTATCACATAAAGTAACATATTAGCCATCTTTGGGAAGGCATTATTTTGTCTTCCACAGGAATCACAAAATGTTGATTAAAAAAAAACTTCTGTCATTACTTTTATATGTGTTACCTGGCTGTTTCTGCAAAGAAACACTAACCCTTCATTTTCTTACTATGGATTCAGTGATTATTTGTAATTAAATATGTTGTAATCAATTCTTCAATTGTCTTTTTTGAGTCTCTGCTTAAAATTAGGGAATTGTGTTTAGGGATCTTAGATAATGCTATGAAATTATTGTAATTTTCTTAGATGTGATAATAGCATTGTGTTTGTGTGTTGATGTTTGCTGAATTATTCAACCATGATAACTGCAACTTCCTGAGAATAAGCAAATCGTGTCAGAATTTTATACTGTTAATTCTAAATGGAAGGTATATTGAGCTTTCTTTATTCTTTCAAATTTTATGTGTCCTTAAAATTTTTCAAAGTGAGAAAATGAATATATCAAATATATGTTGTTGTAATGTCAAAAAACTCATCATGATATGAAAAGTTTAATTTGTTTTTCATATTTTATTTCCAGTTAACACTTATCTTGAGGAGATTTTAAGAAAACAAAATAAAACTTTTTGTCTGGCTCACAATATTGAAGGAAAGGAAAAAATCTGATTCTGTTACCAAGAATACTTCCTTTTGCTCATATCTAATTTTAGAATAGATGATGTCAAAATTCTCACTGGGACACTATTCAGTGTTAGAAATCAAATTTCTACATGTTTTACTAAAAATGTAAGATTTTTTTAAAAAAAGAAATAGAGAACAAGGGCAAATAAGAACTTTATTATAATACGGAAATAAAAAGCATCCCAAAAATGTCAACTTATTTGACAGACATTGCTGGATTAAAGTAATGACCATGGTGAAGCTGGCACAGGAAGCACTATGTTTATAATAGAGCTGTGGTGTACGTTTTGTGAGCATCCTTGAGGTCCCAAGAATACCTCTAGTTGGATAATTCATTTATAGTTTTCAATGTTACACCATTTACTTGATATTCACAATCCTGATAAGTAGGTAAGAAGAGTTTCTTTTTCTGCTAACAAATATTTACTGATTCCTTGTACTATGCTATTTAAATATGATATGTGCATTGAGCACTTACTATATTCTGGCTGTTAAGCACGTGTGTGTACTAACTCACTTGGTACTCATAATTACCACATGAGGTGGACTGTCCCCATTTTACAGAGTGAGAATAAAAACACATAAAGTCTGACTCCAGAACACACTGTCATCCATCTCCCAGTGCCAAGGGCTCATAATCAAGGGTCCACAGAGTCTTATAATTGGGTTTCAAGTTCCTAAGGCAGAAAAGGTCTGTAGTTTATATCAGTTTCTCAAAAGTAGCAGACAGCCCTAGGTCTTACTGTTGTTGTATATAGGATACCTTATTACACTAAAGTCTTTTTGGTCTGAGTTATTGCAAAATATTTGTATTTTAACTTCTTCATATAACTATTATGACCTTTGTTTCTTTTGGTTTGTTTTTGCTTGTTAAATCATCATATATCTTTTTACATTTATTTTTTCATAACCTGTTTCTTTTTGGCAAGATTGTCTTATAGATGGTACAATGCTTTCTTTTTCCTAGTAGTATTATTGGAGTCTGAAATTTTTCGTTCAGAGCTTATCAAATCTTTATATATTATTATAAAAGATAAATTTGGTCTTTTGTCCACTTATATCATGTTTATTTTGTATTCTCTTCGCCTGTGCACTTTTGAAATATGGATTGTGGGATTTTTTTGCGTTACTCTCCACCTGAGAAAATTTAAAGGTGTTTAGTGATTTTTAGTGCCTTAGTAAAGTTAAAATCTGAAAATTATATGTGTAAGCTTGTGTTTATTAGTTTATCAATTCAGGATTATTGACATCTCCTTGACAACTAAATGTTTTGATTTTTGACTATTTTTTAGGCAAATTTTGGGCAATATTTTATTAGTCTACTACTTTCTAATTTTATTTGTATACATTGTATAATATATTTTTCAAAATTATTTTAATTATAAAATTTATATCAAAACATTCTTTTGTAACTTTATAGACATTATTTTCAATTAATTTTGGACTTAAATATATTGAAACTTTACCCTCAACCATTTTAGGCCATGATTTTCTCATTTGGGGAATATTTTTTCTATTTTCCTTTGGTTGTTGATTGAATTAATCTATTTAAGATGGATACTAAATGCTATAAATTTTTCTTTCTTGTATAATTGAGGATATGATTCTGTTTTTTTTTTTCCCCACACTTGACAAGCAATCTGGTTATATGCTTATTTTCCATCAGCATTTCAGATGTGTTCCATCAGCTCCTGACATATAATACTGATGGTAAAAAAGCCCATGATCATTCTTTTTTTGTTCTTCTCCTTCTTCTCTTCTTATAGGTTTTTCTATATTTTAGGAAAGTTTACTTCTTTGAAAATTTTTATCTTATTTGTGTTTATTGTTTTTTTTTACTCCATGAATAAAAATTGTTATCCAGATGTTAGAACTCAGTTCTCTGCTATGTGTTCAGAATTCTATCATTTTTCTTCTAATCTGGTAGAGTGGATATGCAATGATTATTAGACAAATGAAGATCAAAGTACTATTTTATAAATTTGAAAAATCACCCATCAAAATGCAAGGTTTCTGATAAACTTCTTGTGAATACAGTTTAATCTATTGAGGCTGGCCTAAGTCTTTATAGCCCCTTTTCCTAAATTGGATAAATCAAATTGACACAAAGAAAGTTTTTCTGTAAAGAGAATAACAGGTCTGCCTCCTATGTACTTCCTACACACAGAAAGCAGAACAGGGAACAACATGGAACATGCTGTGCCTGAGTTCAAGAAGCAAAAGAAAAAGTAGCAAGAGCCCTGGCTTTGGAAAAGGTAACCCAACCCATTAATAAAATAGAGATTATAGTGTGCAATCCTCTCACCAATCAGATTGAGCACACTTCACTTATGGTAGCACAATTAAGGACATACAAACAGGTGCCATAACATTCTCTATAACACTATAACTGGAAAAGGATGGCAAAATTTACTCTTTATAAATGTTGAAACAAAAGGAAGAAAGGATAGAGGACGTATCAGATATTAAACTGATAAGAACAGATACTACACTTGATCTTAGCCAAAAGGCCGGGGTATATGTATACCATGGAGTACTATTCAGCTGTAAGAAACAATGGTGATATAGCACCTCTCATATTTTCCTGGATAGAGCTGGAACCCATTCTACTAACTGAAGTATCCCAAGAATGGATAAACAAGCACCACATGTACTCACCAGCAAATTGGTTTTACTGATCAACACCTAATTGGACATACAGGAACAACATTTATCAGGTGTAGGGCAGATGGGAGGGAGGAGGAGGGGATGAGTATATACATACATAATGAGTGCGATGTGCACTGTCTGGGGGATGGTCATGCTTGAAGCTCTCACTCGAGGGGGGGAGGGGAGGGTAAGGGCAATATATGTAACCTTAATATTTGTACCTGCATAATATGCTGAAATAAAAAATAATATTAATAACAAAAATACATTTAATCTCTATTCACTAATCTTATAAATTCCCATAATGTGTAATAGAAATACTACCTCTGGTAAAATATGCCTGAAGCTTGTAAACAGGAAACTAACTGATGAATGAAATCAAAGGTCTGTTTTCTACAGGCATTTCTTTATGTGTTTTACCATAATATATAAAACCAAAAATAAGACCATACTTAAAGTGAACATTTATTATGCCCATTAATATCTACCCAGTGTTGAAAGTGGAAGGTAAACAGTGGAGACAAATATGTAAAGGTGAGTAGGCAACTCTAGTTTTTCTTATCAATGAGCTTAAATCTACATGAGATCATACCTAACACAATAACAAATGGTGAAAAAAAAAAAAAAGGAAGAAAGGAACAAACACTGTCAGACTCCCATAATACTCATATAACTTAAATACATTGAAAATCTTTAAAATCTTAAATTTGCTATGCTTTTCTATTGGGTAATTTGTATTTCATATTGGTTTTAGAGAAGTTTGACCATGATTTTTAATCTAAACTTGTTTTTTAATTAACATGGGCCAATTTTATGTTGTTCCTCTATTTTTTCATTTTGTATTATCAAGTAATATTAAATACTTGAAATTATAATAAATATTATTCTGTCAACTATTAAATGTTGTCTTCCAAAGTTACTTCATAACTGTGTTTGGCATTTACATGATTTTATTTTTCCTCTTTTTCATTTTTTTTTTCTGCCAAGTATTTATGTTTGCATTGGTACTGTGCTGGTTATCATCTTTATTTCTTTAAGTGGTGGAGTTCCATCAGAACTCTTTATCTTTTTCAGAATCATGTTAGTAATATGAGTGGCTTTTTAAAAATTATTATTCCTGATATTTCCCCATTTCCCTTCTTCTTTGCTCCCCTCTCTCAGAGATGTATTTTTGTCCTTTAGAAATTAAATTTTAGGTATGGGCATTGCTGATTTGTGTACCTCATTTAGTCATTTATTTGATTGAGGAGTACAGAAAAGAAGTTGAGGCTGCTAGTAGATTCTGTTGTCAAATAATTTACCTTTAAATTTGTTGAATACCTTGACCCAGCGGTTTCTCTTTTCTCACTCATGTGATTGACTGGTAGTGAGTTGAACACCCAGATAAAGCTTAAGGTCTGTGTAAATACATAAACATGTCTCTTTGCTCATGTTATTTTGGTCAGAAGTTACATTGTACACGTTTTTTTTCTACCAGAGTTTTCCTTAGAGGAAGAAAAAGAGCTGAGAAAAATAATGTGACTCTCTATGTTAAACATCTACCCTCCACCTGCCATTTCTTTGTGGTAGCATTAATCCTAAAGGACACTTTTCTTTTTCCTCCTATAACCTGTTCCCTCCCCAGTCTTGTCTCTCCAGCTAAGAATTCTTTGCAGACCCCTTCATAACTCCCTTTCTTATTTCTTACACTATGCAGTCTTCCTAACTGGGCATATGTCTACTAATATTCAGAGCATTTCAGTTTGGTCTAAACTTTTTGTGAAGTTGACTAAGTTGACTCTGTGAGCTTATGGCAATTCATAAGCATAGAGGTAGTTTTTACCTCTATTTTTATTCATTTCTGCAGGTTTTAGGCAAGGAGGCTATACAAACATGAATTTATTCTACAATCCTTCATAGAATTCTCTTTGTTTAATTTTTATTTTATTAAAGCATTAGAAAAGTGTGCTTGAACTGAATGAATTCATTGGATATGACAGCAAAGTGCTCTTGATTTTTGCTAGATGCTGAAATACAAGGCATGTTCATGTCTTCTCTGGCTGAAGGGAATAGCACTATGGATCTGCAACAGTAAATTCTACACTGCCACCTGCTTTGCAACAAAATCGTTTTTACCTTCTACAACTGAGTATAGTAGGCTTACAAAAGGCATTCCTTCAAGTACACTTTGTAATTTTGAAACTTCATTCTTCATAGAAGAGAAGTGCTTAGCACTTTAAATGCACAGGTTCCCAGAAATCACAAGTGCAAATCCAGATGGGGTTAACTCATAAAGTAGATAAAGTAGGTTCCATGCAGCTTATTTTGTAGGATTCTTAGTCAAGTCTTTACTTTGTTGACCTTTAAGATCCAATATCAATTTTCCTAATAAGAGGGAGACCTTGGTACAATTTCTGAAAAGTTGCAGAAAACCTTTATCACCTAGAGACACCAGATTACATGTTCAGGTCACCCTCAGAGGAATAAAGTTTATTAGTCGACATAAAAATACCAACGGCAATATTTGCTTCCTTCCCCAGTGGCAGCAACTTTCAGAAATGGTGAGGCCATTATTGATGCCTATGTTTTGGAGAATTCAGAATGTTTGAAGCACTCACTGCACACATCACCACACTCAGGAAACTTAAGGAAGTAAAATATGTTTAAGTGAATAATAACAATAATCACAATCAGCTAATGTTCATGTAATACTTTTTGCCAGGAATTGTGCTTTAATTTGGATTATGTCATTATAATCCTACAATAATCCTTAAGAGTAAACATAATTATTATTCCCTTATAACATCCCCTTATTACTTTTTATAGGAGTTACTTAGACTTAGAAAAATAAATACCTTGTTCAAGTTTACTCATCTAATGTATAACACAAGGGCTATACTTAATAATAGTGTATTCCATTCAGGATTTTTCCTAAATGAGTAGATTATATGTGTTCTTGCCACAGGGGGAAAAATGGGTAACTATATGAGATCATGGATATGTTAATTTTTCCACTATAGCAAACTTTTTCCTATATATATATATATACATATCTTATAACATCATATTGTATACCTGAATATATATAATAAAATTTATTTTAAAAAAGGAATAGCATTTCAGGGGCCCACAGGAGAATAGCAAAAGATCTAACTCATATCACAAGTGTACTGCAAGGAGAGTAGAAGGAGAGTGAGCCTGAGAGAAATAATTCAAAAAAAATAATGGCTAAAAATATGGCCAAATTTGGTAAAAAAAACATAAACCTAACGATATAAGAAATTAAGCAAACCACAGACAGATAAACCCAATGAAATCCATGCCAAGACACATCATCAATAAATGTCTGAATACTAATGACAAAGAAAAAATAATTGAAAGCATCCAGACAGCAATGCCACAATTCCTACAGACAAAATAATTCAAAAGACAGTGAATTTCCTAGAAGAAACCATGGAGAACAACAACAACAACAAAAATGTCAAGATTTTTAAGTGTTAAAAGAAATAACTATCAACTGAAAATTGTACATCTGATGAAACTATCTTTGAAGAATGCCTGGGAAATAAAGACATCCTGGTTAAAAGCAGACAAACCTTTAAATATTGGCTAAATGAAGTTCTCCAAAAAGAAAGGAAATGACAAAAGAAATAATTTTCAAGTGTCAGAAAGAAATAAAAAAGGAATGATAGGAAGATCAGTGATATGGGAACATAAATAGATTACCCTTTTCAAATGTGTTTTATAAATTTTATGTGATGACTGAAACAAAGCCTATAACACCATCTGATAAGCAAGATAATTATATTTAAAAGGAGGCTGTTGAAAAGATCTAAATGGAAGTAAAGTTTTCCATACTAGACTCAAAATGGTAAAATTTTAAAACTGCTAGACTATGATAAGTCACACATTTATATAAGAATTCCAGGAGCAACCACTATGAAAACTAGATTATACAAAACATACACTAAGCATCTCTATAAACAAATCAAGATAGAATTCTCAAAATATGCTCATGTAACTCATCCCAAAGCAAGAAAATGAAACAGAGGAATGAGAATCTGAGGAAGTAAACAAAAAAATAGTAGAATGGTAGACTGAAGGACTAACATATCAATAAAATAATTACTTTCCATATAAATCATAAGACAGATATTGACAGGGTGGATTAAAAACACACAAACATGACCCAATCATATGCTGTTTATGAGAAGCTCACTTTAAATACAATGAATTTGGTAGGATGGAAGTAAAAACTTGAAAAAGATAAACCAAGCAAATATTAATAAATCAAAAAAAACCACACAGGACAGGCTGTGTTTTTATCTGGTAAAGTAGAGTTTGGAACAGAGAAAATTATTGGAACAAAAAGGAATATTATAAAATGATAAAACAATCTAACAGAAAGACATAAGAATCTTAAAAGCTTAATGAATAACAGCGTCTTTACATGAAGCAAAGCTATGCAGAACGGAAAGGAAAAATAGGCAAATCCATAAATGTAGTTAATTTCAACACTCTCAGCAACTGATAGAGCTACTAGTAAGAAAGTCAGCAAGGATATAGAAAGCTGGACAACAGCATGATCTCCTGGATGATATATATAATTACCCCACGACAACAGAATAGAGGAAAATCATTGAACATGTGGGAATTAAATGATACATTTAAAACTATTTCATGGACCAAAGAGGAAGTATCAGAGGAAATTGAAAATTATATATACTTTTAAATAGCAAAGAAGAAATCACAAGTTAAACTCAAATATATATTTTTTTTCCTGAAAAAGAATGAAAACACAGTCTATCAAGATTTGTGGGATGTAGCTGAAATGAAATGTAGAAGAAAAATTTTTACTTTAGTTGCTTATGTTAAAAAAGGAAACATCTCAAATCAACGACCTAAGCAGCCATTTTAAGAAATTTGAAAAAGAATAGCAAATTAAATTCAAAGTAAGCAGAAGAAAAGATATAGTAATGTACACAAATCAATAACATAAAAAAAGATTTAAAATAACAAAAACGTGTGAAATGAAAATGTTTTCTTAAGAAAAAATTAATAAACGTCTAGCTGATCGAAACAAACAATAGATAAAATTTAAAAAGCAGTATTACAAATGAAATTAGAGATCAGGCAGGAGAATCAACCTGCATTAAAGGGAAAATAAGGGACTATTATGCCAACTGAGATGAAACGGACAAGTTGCTTAAAACTGCATCCCCAAATCCCAGGACGTGGAACAGTATCAGTACCTGGCTTATTAGGGACCAGGCCACAAAGCTCTGCCACCCCCACTCCCACCTCCGTGGAAAATTGTCTTCCATGAAACTTAGGAACAGGGGGCCACACAGCAGGAGGTGAGGGGAAGTGGGCTGGAGCTTGATCTGTATTTACAGCCACTGCCCATCCCTGGCATCGCCATCTAAGCTCCACCTCCTTCTCACCCCGTCCTGGGAAAAACTGTCTTCCCTGAAACAGGTCCCTGGTCTGAAAAACGTTGGGGACCATTGGCCTAAAAGACATCAATTGCCAAAATCAACTCAATAATTAACATAAATATGAATAGTGATATATTTTCAAGACATTTAATTAAAATTAAAAATTTCCCCTAAATTAAATGCCTGTTATAATTTTACTAGTAAACTCTGACACTTAAAAAGAAATACTAGTATTATACAAGCCCTTTAAAGGATAGAGGGGTAAGCAACACACCCAAACTTCTTTTATGATATCCAAACCAGAAAAACATATAAATGGCAACTATGACAACAGTAACAACAGACCAATTTTCCTTATAAAGATAGATGCAAATGCCTTTAATAAAAACTTGTAAAATGAAATTCATTCACATATTAAAGGATAGCACCATGACCAAGTACTGTTATCTCAATGATACAATGTTGGTTTAAACATTTAAATTCAAATGTAATGACAAATGGAAAGATAAATATTAATACTATATGATTATCGCAATACATGAAAAGAAGACATGCATATTGGTAGAAAAGAAAGTATATACAAATTTAGAATAAAAGTGAACATCTCAATCTGAAAAATGTCATCTATGAAAAATCTATCTCTAACATCACAGATAAGATATATACAATAAGATAGTCCCCCTAAAATCTAGAAAAACCCAAAGAAGTCTTGTCTGATCACTTTCATTTGGCATCTTATTGGGGGTCCTAGCTAGAGCAATTTTAAAAAATGCAAAAGAAATAAAAGTCTTAAGAAAGTAACAAGGATACTTGTCTTTATTTGCAGACAACATAATAATCTATAGTGAAAATTCTCAGGAATCTATAATTATATTATTAGAACTAAGTATTTCATTCAAGTATCAGTTTTATATACCCTTGTCAACACTGGGCACAAATATTAAATGGTTTACTTCTAATCCAAAGGTTATATATTCTATTTTTTTAATAAGTGGACTTAATTTGGGGTTCAGGATTTATGTTTATTGTCATATATGCTTTTCCAGTCACGGTGAAATTTCTACAAAGAATTATTTCTTCGTGATGTTGGGAACAATCTTCAATTCACCCATATTCTGATATCCTTTAAAGCTGGTGAAGGTGACATCTATATATAAATACTCCTTTTCACTGTTAGGAGAAAGGCTAAGTGCCTTTTTTCAGCTTTCTCTTTTAGAGGAGAAAGAGCAATTGAGTGACTTTGATAGAGTTCTTGGGAGATGTGCTGATTGCCTTGTGCTTTGAGCATCAAACACGAATATTGCTCATGAAAAGGACATTTTTTTTGCCAACACAGATAAGTGCTTGAGGATACTACGGAATCCTTTGAGTTTTGAGTAGGTCATCCAAACTTTGACATTAAGTTTAGTAACAAAGAAAGCAATTTAAAAATAATTTTGTGCTAACAGTATGCAGTAATAGTCCATGTTGAAATAAGGAAAGCATTTTCATCCTCTAACCGCATATTAATACATACTTATTATTCCTGGTTTCATGTTACGGGTCTAAAGACCTATAATCCACGAATGACAACTGAAAAAACTTTGGGAAATGATGCTAAAACCATGTATGTAACTATCACTCTCTCTGGAGACTAGGATTTCTGGTTCTTCAGTAGAGAACGGTTGCTGTTCTAAATTGTTTACTCTTATAAGCTTTATTATTTATTATGAAAGCCACTTTTCTCTATTCTTCACTGTATATGTTTGCCATGGCATGTAAAAAAAAAGACTATAGTAAAAAAAAATCAATATAATTCATTATTGAGTTTTAATTAGCTTGTATTTATTTCCTGAAGGAAATAATAAAAAAAAATTATTGACAAAGATTTAGAGTTATTAGATGCCATGAAGAAAATATCAGAGACTATTTGGAAATGATTATCATGCATCAGTAAAGATTTACCAACACATAAAGAGGTCAAAGAAATATGTCTGTTCTATATCCATATATAGGTTAAATGTATACCTTAGAGAAATTTGAGGAGGGGTTCATTTTATTTTTCTTCTTCTTTCTCCTTTTTCCTCTCTTTTTTCTTCTTTAATGGTTAGAGGCTGATAAGAAAATAATCTCAGTGTTACTACCACTAAGAAAATGGATATAAGTATGTGTTAATAAGAAAGTTAACTGTAAATACACTGTAAATTCAAGTTTTTTAATTTACAGTGTATTTCGATTCTTTGAAATGTAATTAAAAAAAATAGAAAGAGAAAACAGTATTTTTTGTTGCCTGCTCTCAAGCATTTAGATATACTGTTCTCCCTGCCTGAGACATTCTTTGCCCAAATTTCTCCTGTCGAGAATTCTCCTCGACCAGACACAGGCTCTCATGATATCATGTGTTTGTGCATCTTTCTTCTTAGAACTACTTCCTGTCTTTCCTTTGCTTTATTGTGTACTTCAAGGATCTCACTCTTGAAATTTTATTTTTCTCTTTTCTTTTCAAAAATCTTCCAGCTGAGTTTGGTCAGTATGGGCTTTAGTGGAAATTTGAGGGATGGGAAAAGGGGATTTATTCTTGTTTCTGCCAGTGAACACATCTCCTGTAAGACTACAATTCCCACCAGGTGGCCCTAACCATAGGCTTTTCAAATTTCTGTTACTCCATTAGTCTCTCTGACTCTAAGGGTAATAGCAATTTCCTGCTGCAGCTCATCTTTGGTTGACTCACATTCCCATTTTTGCCTATTCTGTGTTTTCTACTATGTTTGTGAACAATTTCCCATATTAAATTCCTTCAATTGCATTAGTTGGCATGGATTTTGTTTTGCTGACAGAAATCTGACTGATACTTATATTGCACTTTCTTTATCTGTAACACCAGTCTCACTGTTACTTACTTTTAAAAATCTGTCCTCCCAGTTAAACTTAATTGCAGAAAAATAGAATTGTGCTGGTCTTTTTCCTTTTTAAATTTCTAGTCCCTAGCATGGGTCAGGTCTTGACTGGTAGAAATCTGTTAATATTTTTTGAAGAAAGAAAGGAAGGAAGAAACAATTTTTTTTTTAATTGGGGGAAAACTACAAAGCATTTACAATACAATGTTTACAGTCACAATTTGTAGTGAGCTGATTTCCCAAAATATATTACCACTCAAGTTGACTTATCTTGTTACATTCAAAAACCTACTCTGTCAAA
>CAUYRT010103178.1:0-58894 GCA_963574885.1 Lepilemur ruficaudatus | reverse complement strand
AAAAAAAATTCTATTTACATTAAATGTTCTTTTTTCTTCTTTTTCTCCTTTTCTTTTTTTTTGTGAAATGAGGCCTTGCTATGTTGCCCAGGCTAGACTCGAACTCCTGGGCTCAAGTGACCCTCCCGCCTCAGCCTCTTCTAGCTGGGACGGAGGCTTACATTAAATTCTCAATTGCAATTGTAGTCACTTTTTCAAATCTTTTGTAAATCCCTGTTATGTGCTGGGTACTGTTCTGGCAGTGAACAGAAGAGATAACAATCCCAGCACGTTCTAGTGAGGGAGACAGACAGACAGACTGACAACTAGTCAATATATGGTGTGGCAGATGGCGACACCTGCTGTGGAGGAAACACAGCAGGGAGGGGGTGGGATGCCAGGTGGGAAGGGGTAGGCTGCAAGTTTAAATAGTGACCAGAGATGGTTCCAAGTTGGGGCGAGGGCTGGGCCAGAAGGTAAAATGAGGTGTAGACCTGAAAGAGGTGGGAGGTATTCCAGACACAGGGAGATGCAAGGGCCCTGGGGCAGGGATGTGTGCAAGGTCCCAACACGGTGGGGAGGGCAGTGTGTGGAGGAGGCAGGAGGTACCTGTGGGCTTGGACTTGGGGTCTGAGGTCCCACTGGGCCCCAAGCAGAGTGTCTGAGTAGGACTCTGGATGGACCAACCTGGGGTCAGGTGAGGTCTGGGCCAGTGGTGCAGGGTGGAGAGCCCCAGCCCCTCATGGGATTTACAGCCACAAGAGCAGATGAGATGGTCACAGGAATGGATGCAGACAGAGAGGAGAAGGGAGTTGGAACTTGTCCTCGTTCAGCAGTTGAGGTGACAGCAACCAGCAAAGAATGCTGAAGAGGAGCAGCCAGGGAGAGAGGAGAGAGCTGTCGGCCAGGAGCGGGCACTCCATTGCAGGAGGGAACCCTGTGTTAACGTGGCGGCCCACGGCCAAGTGGGGCTTGGCCTGGGCCAGGCTGATGGATTACAACTCAGTTCACAGGACCTTGGCAAGCGCACTCCAGGGACAGGAGGAGGTGAAAGCTGATCCAGGAGGGGAAGTGACCCAGCCAGAGCAGACAGTCTTTCAAAGGGCTTTGCCAAGCAGAGGATCAGAGAAATGGTACGAATATTGGAAAGCGAACTGGACCAAAGGAGGTTTTTGTGGGGGTTTTGTTGTGATTTTTAAGAAGGGAGAAATTGCAATGTATTTTCACATTTGTACACTGCTGGAAATGACCCAATGGAGTCAGGAAAGCTGGAGTTGGCAAGGAGGGGTGGGGTACAGTACCAGGGTGGAGGCCCAGGGTGGGCACAGTCATCGTAGGAGGCGAGTGAGGTGGCGGAAATCTTACTGAGTTCCTCCTAGATGCCACATTGTCGTGGCCCTGGGGATGCAGCGGTGAATAAGTGAAAACTCCCTGCTCACAGGGAGCTTCTAGTGCAGTACGGGAGGCGGACACAGCATGAGATAAATAAAGAGAGATAAAAGCCCCGGCACTGAGTGCCAACGAGGCACAGAGGCAGAGTGGGGAGATGGAGAGTTTGGGGAGGAGGCCCTTTTAGCTGGGGGGGGGGGGCCGGGAAAGGCCTTCTGAAGAAGGTGACATTCTAGTAAAGCTGGGAAAAGTTGAGAGCAAGGATGGCACAGACCACCCGCTCCAGGCCCGGCAGCACCAGGACTGGGAGAAAAAAACAGCCCCGCTCCAGAAGCCCGCAGGGGGCACTGAGACAGGCCAGATGCAGTTTGAACTGACAGGAGCCAGTCACTGGCCGGCCACTGCCCTCCTCCCCACCCTGGCCTGGCATCCCACAGCATGACCCAGAAACAGCGGCGGCAGCCGGGCCTGGGAAAGTGGCGCCCGGCCACACAGGACCGGCCACGCAGGCACGGCCACGTCACGGCTTTCACGGTTTATGCTTTGGCGCAAAGGTGAATATCACCAGGCTGGGCTCATCATTATAAGTCAATTTTTAAATCATTTTTTTCTTCTGATTTTAATAGAATTTAAAACATTTTTGTGGGCCCACGGTGCCTGCTGAGCCTAACGTGGATGCGGGCCCTGCCTCCGGGGTTGGTGTCAGGAAATGCCTGCTTCTTCCCCTGCAGGGGCAGCAGTTTTCTTTGCCCACAGGCACCTGCACACACCCCAGGGCCTCCTCCCTGCTCTGCTGGGGAGGACAGCCCAGCAAACGAGCCAACTGCGTGGGCGGCAGCCGATGATGACTGTCCTGTGTTTTCTGTGATGGTTCATTTTATGCATCGACTTGCCTGGGCCACGGGGTGCCCAGATATTTGTTAACCGTTACTCTGGGTGTGTCTACGAGGGTGTATCTGGATGGGGTTAGCATTTGAATTGAGGTAGACTGAGTCAGGCAGATGGTGCTCCCCAGTGTGGGGGCTGCCTAAGGCTCCTCCTCGAGGACCGTTCAGGCTTGAAGGCCCTTTTTGGTGAAGCTGCTGGGCCTTCGCCTGACACAGGGGCGCCGTGACTTCGCCTTTAGAAATTCCCTCTGCTGTTACGTGCAGGCAGGATGGAAGTAAAATGATGTTTCATGCGAAGAAAAAAGAGGCTATAATGAGGATTTTCTTGTAAGTCTTATTTTGGCCATTACAATCGATTTCCAATCATTTGGGATTTGGTCATCCAGTTTGGGGACCGCCGAGGCCCTTTTTGAGATGTTTTGATCCATCCTTTTATTCTTTCACCGCTCTTGGCACTTCCTGATATTAATGGAAACAGAAGGAAATGAAACTGAAACAGCAACTTTACCTTCCTCTGTTACCTCCCGAGGAGGCGTCCCGGCCTCTGCTGAAGGCACCTGCTCCTGTGCCAGTCAGCCCTGGTGTCCTTGCGCTGGGGACAGAGCCTGAGAGCAGGTCCCGCTTCTGCTCTGCTCCCCAACCAGACCTCTTAGCAAGTCTGACTTAGAGACCAGTAGAGAACCTGATTGGGACCAAAAATCCCACTCCTAGGCGTGACCCAAGAGAAGTGGAAACTTATGTTCACACATAAACCTGTAATGCGTGTTAGAGCAGCTTTATTCATAGCCACCCAAACCTGAAAACAGCCGTGCCTTCACCTGGGCAGTGGATAAATAACCCGTAGTCCGTCCACACGGTGGAGCACGACCCAGAATCGAGTCACCCCGCAGCACGGATGGACCTCGAAAGCTCTAGGCTAAAGAAAAAGTCCAGACTCAACAGGCTCCAGCCACGTCACTCCCCCTCGGTGACACTCTGCAGAAGGCAGAGGGAGAACAGAGCAGCGGTTGCCAGGGGCAGCACAGGGGAACTCGGGGGTGATGGGATGTTCCGTATCTTGCCTGGGGTAGTGGTTACACAACTCCCTGCACTTCTCAAAACCGAAACAGAGAACTGTACACCAAAAAGAGTGAATTCTACTGTATGTAAATTTAAAAGTATTTTTTTAAGTAAAAAAAGAAAAATCTCTCATTAGCTCCAAATAAAGGAAGAAGAAAGTTGTGATACATCCAATGTTAGGGACTTGAAGACAAATCCCATTTCATCATTTTAGCCTTTTTTGGCTTGTAAAAGGGTTGCTCCCAGCATGGCTTCAGACTGTTGAAGGCACTTGCTTCCCTCCTCTGAAGGAGGGTCCACGTTCTTTCTAACACTCTTGCTTGGTTTCTTTACTCGGTGCACCCATTTTCTGGGCTGCGTAACAGAATCACGTGAACTGGGGGGCCTCAGACAAGAGAAGTTTATTCCTCCGCTGTTCTGGAGGCCGGAAGTCCAAACTCGGAGGGCAGCAGGGCTGTGGCTCCTCCACAGGCCCCGGGGAAGAACCTTCCTTCCTCCCCGAGCCTGCGGGGCCACGGCGTTTCTCAGCTTCCACCCTCACGTGGCCTCCTTTCCTCTGGGTGTGTCCTCTCCTCTTCTTACAAGGACACCAGCCATTGGTCCCTAAGGCCAAGACGGTTTTGTCCTGAGTCGAAAGGACCTGATTATATCTGCAAAGGCCCTGTTTCGAAATGAGGCCTCATCCACAGGAAGGGTCTTGGGAGAGGTCAATACTTGAACATATCTTTCGGGGGACACAATTCAAACCCCACATCCAGCAAGACTATCCTAGCGAGGCAGGGCAAGCTGGCCTTGGTGCTCACGGGTGGCCCTGCCGCCTCCGCTGTCCTCTGCTGTCATCCCTAGACCTGGCAGAGCTGCCCCCAGCTCCCCCATCGCCTGTCGCCAGTTCTCCTGGGAAGGGTTTGGGTGCGGCAAGCTGGAGCTGCCACTTGGCAGCAGAGAGTGCCAAATTCATGGCTCCTAATAAAGCCCATCCCCTCCCTCCCTCCCCTGCCCGGCAATGTCCCCAGCGGTGTCCCCCGTCTGTGGTGAAACAAACTGACAGGGAGAAGTGGGAAGGAAGGGATTATGGGTTTAGAAAAGTCCTGACAAAAATGCACCTTTTTATGATGGGGGTGGTCCCGCCTCCTCCCCCGCCACCCCCAGGCACAGCCTCTGGACCATCCAGAGGTGGGGAAGCCTCTCCTCTGGAGGTCATTTAGCTGGGCAGGGTTGCCTCCACCCCCCGCTCCCTGTCCCCACAGCCAGCACCCCTCCTTCCCACCACGGGCAGGAGCAGATCTCCCCACCGGCTGGCTCAGCTGTCCTGCCGGGCTCAGGCTGGAGCTGCCGCCCCCTGGGCCACCTGCCCACAGGCACAGCACATCTCCCGGCCCTGGGTCTGCAGGGAGGATGAGATGCCTTCCAGTGAAAAGGGCAAGGTGCTGAGCCTGGGATTTAGGACGGCCCTATGTCTGTAAAAACAAACACGTGCAGAGCTCCAGGCTGTGCGTTGTGCTTTGTGTGTTTGCAGAGTGAGAAGAGAGACAAAGGTTACAGGTGAGCCTGCAGGCGTGGACTCGTGGGGCAGAGCGACTGGGGTGGGGGTGATTAGCCTTTTCTTTGTAGATTTTTGGGTTACTGCACTTTCTGAACTCTGACGCCTGCTCTGACCCCCGGCCACCCTCCCTGGTCCTTGGTTTCTGCCCTGTTCCGCCTCTTTCTTCGCCCCTGGGGCTTCAGGGTTTTCATCTTGAGCTCTGGTTCAGGGTCCACTCTGGGTGCCCTGAGGTCCCCCACGTGGGTGTCCTTGGCCGACCTGTGAACCAGTGACTCGTGAACTTGGGGGAGGCACAGCTTTTCGGATCCCTGGCTCCTTCTCTTCCACGTGGTTCTTGTGAATGAAGCTCAAGGGAGAAGATGGTTGAAAAACTGCTTTGCCAGACTAGGATTCGCTACCAACTGAGAAAGCTTATTCTAGAGAGGCGGATGCGGAACACTCACCCAGCATCCACTCAATCTCCTTTACTGTCAGGAAGGCTGGGCGGGCTGCGGAACCCAGGATGGCTGGAGCAAGATGCCACCTGCCACCACCTTCTCAAAGGTCTGACCCACCCCACCCTTCCTGTCCGACCTCCAGGGGCCACCTGGTGTCCAGCAGTGAGAGCAGGTTGGCCTGCTCCCGCTGACCCTCTGCCAAGAGCATCGCAGACCCCTCATCCCTCAGGGTGACTCTGGCAGAGGGGAGGGAGGGGGCGCGGGGGCTGTGGGTGACAAAGGGGCTGGCAGACAGCAGGGCGTCCACCCACAGTCAGGTTCAGGGCCGCACTGATATGTGGCCAGGGTGCAACACAGAGAATTCTGCAAGATACAGGACATCCCTCAATGCCCACATTTCAGAAAATGGATGAAAAGCTGATCCAACAGCGCTCTCGCTCAGTGCCGGGATGAAGGGGAGTCGGATCCTGCACCTCCAAGTTGGAGGCAAAGTGCGGGCTGGAGTTCTCCTGGGCTGGAGGTGGAGCCTCCTGTCATCCATCCAGCCTGGCAGGGAGCGAAAGGGGACCCCTGCTTTCTCCTCGAGCAGGGCTGCCGGCTGCCCAGAGCATGGGGTGTGCAGGCCAGGCTCCGGCCAGGCGGCGGGGGCTCTGGAGGCCTGGCTTGGGTACAGGCGGGTATGGAGTGCGGCCCAAAACCAGGCTCCTGGGGCCAACGGGCAGAACCCTAAATGACGGAATTCCCCAGACAGAACTGCCTCATTAGTGAGAACAACCCGTACATCCCTAGGGCTAGGGCCTCTTTCACTTCTTAGGGGGGAGCAGGGGATTCGAACTAGTCTCACCTTACTGATGAGGTCAAGGAAGCTCAGAGGACCCACAGGACTTGCCCAAGGTCCCACAGCTAGGAAGAGGTGGGCCTAGGCCTTGAACCCAGTTCTCTTGTCCCCAAGGACAGACTCAGGTTGCTGTGAGGCAGAGGCCGCCCACCTGGAATGGGTTTGTCACAGGCGGGGCCTTCTGAGTGAGAGAAAATACTAGCAGGAGTTCGGCTGCAGCATCCTCTTTAGGGCATTTTCTCTGGAACAGCCAAGAAGTGGTCCCCAGACTCCACCTGCTTGTACATGCCTACATGCCTGCTAAGTCAGTACCGTTCAGCAAAATGAAATTTTTTTTTTTTTTTTTTTTTTGCCGCTGAATTGCAATAAGCAATTGCAACGTGTTCACGGGATCCTGTGTTCCTGAAAGGTTTGCAAAGCGGAGACATTTCAACCTCAGTTAAGTCTCTTTCTGTTCAGATGCTCTCCTCCCAGCCCCCGCCCAGCTGGAGGGTGTGGGACCGGCCGCGGGTGCTTTGGGAGCAGGTGATGTGGAGAGGCCTTTAGCTAAGGATCACGGAATGTTTCACGTGGCTCACGGATACATCGCGAGTGGCTCGGTTATTGCTGGCTGTCTGAGGGTACCGAGGGCTTCCAGGGACACTCCCACCCATGAAGGAAGATGAATGAATCCAATGAACACGATGGAAAAAGATTTAAATTTCTTGCTGATTTGGCATGAAATATTTACGTCAACAAAGATAACATAAAGCTCAAAATAGGTTCCTGTGATGGAAGCATCAAAGCCACACTTGGTGACAAGTGAGGGCCAGCCAAGGAGCATTTAAGGTCACTTCCCCCATGAGAAGACCTGACAGCCCTGAACCGTGACTGCTCCTATAGGAAAGAATCTGATCGAAGTTTTCTCTCTGTGGAACATGGCACCGCAAGACCCCACTGCAAAGAGGCGCTCAGAGTCGGGAAGCGTACGGGCGCCTTACGGACGCGGCCAAGCGGTTAGCACAAACCCTGCTGCGTTTCTGAGTTGCTCCGTGTTTGTGGTATTTACCGCACTTTAAAATTTAGAACGTGCAACTTCTCTTCTCGTTAGAACGGGAAGCTGATATTCACTGCCGTGCCTGATTGTGGTTGTGTGATTATGTTTTGCTTTTTTCCCATGACAGCCCCCTCAAAACCTGTAAGCCCCAGACCCCACCAGACCGCGCTCTGAGCCAGTGACCAACTTCCTCTGTGCTTTAAAGTGGCAGTTTATGAAGAAGAAAGGGGCTCAGGAGCCAGAGCCACCTGGGTCCAAATCCTGCTTCCGCCTCGCCCTGGGATCTGGGGTGACTTGATTGCCTCAGCCCCGAGTTCTTTCCCTGTCAAATGGAACCATCGTGTCCCTCACAGGGAGCTGCGAGAGCACATGTGGAGGCACCTGGAGGTGCCCGAGTCCTTAACGGATGTCACTTTTGCCCCCTTCCCCCATCTTCACTGATGTGTGTCCTACAGTGCGGTCCCCCTGTCTCCTGCGGGCCGTGATAAGTGGGGGCGTATTGTCCTTGCCCAAACGCCAAACGTCCTCCTGGAGAGTGGACCCCAAAGCCTGTAATGTCTTTTCCTAAATCAGAATGACTAGGGTACAGTCTCAGCCAGTGAGGCACCGGGTTGGGATGAGGATGGGGTGGAGGGAAGGGGCCTCTCCCTAAGGGCCACCCTGAAGGGCTCTCTCAGGGAAGGAAGGGCCGTACACGAGGGACACGCACATTACTCAGCATCCTGGGTGCCACCAAAGACAACCACGTGCAGGTGGGCACCCACGTCCCAGGGGGAACCAAGGGCTTCCTGGGGCACAAAAGGGACATGACAAAGGCCCAACCCCAGCCAGGAGGAAATGGGGGACCCTGAAGGAGCCAAGGGACCCCCAGGAGCCACGTGTCCTGTGCTGGCCTCTGCGCTGGTCACACCCTATCTGGGCACTAGGGGATACAAGCTGGAGGATCCTCCATGGAGAAGGGTATGGAAGCCATGTTGAGTGGATGAACAGGACCAGGGATGTCCTGACCTGGAGGAGAGGCTGGGGGGCCATGAACCCCCATCCTCACCTGCCAGAGAAGACAGACCTGCACAGGACACTGGGAAGAAGGGCCTGGGGCTCAAAACTCTAAGGGAAAGATCCGTCCATCCAGGGCAAGGGCTGCCAGGGCGGCTGAGAGCTTCCGGCCAGCGGCGGAATACAGCGGAAGGGGAGGGCGGGGAGGGCATCAGGGCCGGCGTCTGCAGGGCGGGTCAGGGCAGGGGCTTCTTTTCCCCGTGGTCTCAGCACAAGGCCCAGGCCCAGCCTTGGGGCACCCCTTAACCCCTGTGGCACCGAACCGAAGAGAGAACTTGGACTGAGGCCCCCTTCCCTGCTCTCAGTGCTCTGCCTGCCTGTGTGGGGCGGAATTCTACCTCTCGGATTCTGACCTCCGCTTCCTACAGGTTTGTGACCAAGGTCCTACTTATCTATTACCGACTGTTTAGACTCATCTCTGTGTTAAGGCAAAGGGCTCCACGCAGAGGCCCCCTCCTGTTTCTCACGGTGCAGTCGTTGGGCAGATACTTGCTCATGGCCTGCTCCCTGCCTGCTGCGGGTGGGGCAGGTGAGAGGCCGCAGGGAGCTCACCCCCGCCGGGGGGCAGATACCCCACGGCTCACCAGGGGCACTCGTGAGCCAGGCGGAACTGGGTTCGAACCCCAGAAACCTGGCGCCAACCTCGCGGGCTGTGTGGCCTTAGAACAGTGACTTCCCTTGCCTGAGCCTTCCTTCCCTCCTCTATGAAACGCAGACACAGCAGCACCTGCCTGGCGGCGTGGCTGGCAGGGTGGACACAAGCTTGGCAGGGACAGGCTTCCTTTCCCATCTGTGCCACCTCCTCCCCAACTCCCCTCCCCCAGACAGCACCCTACCCTGCAGCCAGTGCCGCCGCTGGATGCCCTGAAATGGGTCAGGGAGGCAGGAAGGCTGAGGGTGAGGGGTCAGGGAGAGCCCTGTCCAGGTGCAGGCCCTGGGCGGGTGACAAAGCGCCTCCTGCCCACTCTGAGGTCAGCTGCATCTGGCAAGTACCCGAGTCCCTGTCGCTCGGCAGCTCAGAGATGTCCTCATTCTGTGCTCCGCACTGGCTCATCGTCCCGAAGGTGCTGACACACAGTCAGCAGATGCTGGGAGCAGAGCAGGGAAAAGGGAAGCCCAGGAAGGCAGTGACTCAGGCACAGGCTCCCTGCCAGGCGGACGGGAAAAGCCTGGAGACACTTTCCTTCTGCCCCAGAGGAGTTTCCCTCCTGGGGAGTGAAGCTTCACTGGGCTGCGACCTGCTAGAGACTCTGAGGTCCCGAGTCTGGCCTCTGCTGATTTTTCCCTTCCTCCTTTTCTGTCTCAACCAAGGACAGACTGTGACTATTGTTGATCAGCACGTCCCTTGGGCATTTCTGGTCCTAAGAAGTCCACCAGCATCTCCCCAGTGTTGCAGGGCGTTTTGTACAGATTGGGCCTCCGGTCCAACCAACTCGGGAAGCCTCCACCTGGCAAAGGGCTTGTCTTCCACAGAGAGGCTTTCCATGTGAGAACCGTGTCAGGAATGACGTTGGGTTCCCGGACCGGCTAGAGAGCTACTAAACTTGACGTCTGGTGGAAAATCTGTACATGTGAAATGAACAGTAGAAAGTGATACTAGTTGCAATACCAGTAAAAATGTACTGGTTTATGCATCTAACTGTGGATGCTGGAGAGGGAAGGTAGTTTTCACTGGGAGGCCCAGGGGAGGAGGGAGGCTGCCTCAGTCTGGCCCCCTGGGCCTCTTCAGCCTCAGCCTCTTGGTCTGGACAGGACACGCTGGTCCCTCCTGCAAGCGCTCTTGTCTCCTCCTGGAAGCTTCTTACAGAGCTTTTATGAATGTCTGGCCGTGGCCTCCGTGGCAGGTTTGGCCTCGTGTGGGCTGTTGCCCTTTCATGCTGGGTTCATGCTGGGCTGTGGCTTAGATGAGTGGGTGTCAGGCTCTGCCCTATGTGGTAGGTGCCAGGGACAGGGCTTGAGCCAGAGCAATGCCCTTGAAAGGTTGTTGATTGAGTGAATAAGTGACCTAAACTTCCTTGTGGATCCTTAAAGGGGACTTCTGGGCCCCTGCAAGAATTAGAGGTGCTGGCCCGGTTTCTTTGCTGTCCCCGAACCTAAAGCCTCCTGACTCTGACCAGTTCTGCACAGCTAAGCCATTACTGTCCCCGCCCCTGGGGGCCTGGGGGAGCTGGCCTAGCTGCAGTGCAAAGGGACCAGACAGTGGGAGGCAGAGGCTGCAGGGCTGAGAGGAGAGGGTGAACGCGAGAGGGAGGCGGAGCTCTCCTGAGGAATGAGGCCTCAGGGTGGGAGGAGAATCCCCAGAGAAGGCCCTCCCGCTGCTCCCCCTGCATCCTGGCCTGGCCCTGGAACCCCAGCTCCAACACTAGCCTCCCTTTCCTACCTCTCCTCCTGCCCCAGCCTCCCCCCTGTGCCCCTGAAGCCCCTCCCAGACCTGCTTCCCTCCCCAGATTTCCTCACCCAAAACCACACACCCTCTGGGGCTGCACCCCCATTCCCCAGGCTGGACCTCCTCAGTCTCTGTGGCTGGACCTCCTCGGTCTGTGTGACTCACAGAGGCTGAATAGATTAAAGGCAGAAAAATGACCTTTCTATCAGAGTTGTATTGTTTGCAAAATGCTCCCAGCTCTGTTACTTAGCTGTTCTTCACTGAACCCTTATCAGGTGGGCATTTCACCCCCACCTTTTGGGTGATGACACTGCTTCTGAGAGCCTGCGGAGGTGAGGCGAGGCTGGGTGCACACTGAGGGGCTTGTCCCCTCTTCCTAGGACACCTGTAACCTTCCAAGGAGAAGGCAGAGGGAGGGAAGGTTGGGGGAAGGGGGAGGGGGAGGACAGGTGGGAGGAGAAGGGAGAAGAAGGGGAGGGAGAACAAGCCAGTGCTTCCGGCAGTTTCTCAAGTGTGAGAACCGGGGTATCTAACAATGCAGATTGCCGGTCCCCAAAGCCTCCCGGCTCAAATCTATGGATGGGTCCAGGACTCTGCATAGTTACCGCCACCACGCACCCCCTCTGCCCACAGGAGATTAGGGCTCTCTGTCCCTTAGAGCCCTGAGGACGACAAAGCATGGATTAACCTCAGGGGAGGCTAATTGTTTCCGTAATTGGCTGAACTCACACTGGGGAGCCCTGCCCAGAAAGCCCCCAGCTGTGACCACGAAGGGTGGGACTGCTTTGCCCGACCCATAAACCAGCTCCAGGGGAAACTGCTCTAGAGATTATAAAACGTTCCCAGCAGAAGCAGCTGGTTGGAACAGGGCCTGGCCCCAAGGGTGCCCAGGAAGGGCAGTGGAGAGGCGTGTGGGGGTCCTGCAGCCGCCACGCCCTGCACCCCTTTGCCACAGCCCCCTCAGCACGTCCCTAGTTCTGCCTGCACCCAACCCCCCACCTGCCCCACCCCGCTGCCGCTCAAGCCTGGCCTGATTTTGCTGGGTGGCAACCCGGAGCCAGCGCAGGAGCCCTGCAGGGGAGAAAGGGTCACGAGAGGAAGCGCTCAGGTGAGGGCGTTCTCACGTCCACCACCAGGTGGCGCCATCAGCACGGGCCAGCCCGGGGCTGCCCCGCGTGGCCGGGAAAGGAAGGGGTAGACGTTAGCGCAGGGCTTGGTGGCTCTGCGCCTGCCACCCCAGGACCTCCAGCGACCAGCCTCTGGGACGAGCTTGTCTCTTCCAGGGACACAGTTGTGCCCAGGGCCGAGCCTCACAAAACCTTGGCTCCTGGTGGATATGAAATGAATGTTGAAAATGGTGCCACCTTTGTTTTCTGTTTTTTCCTGATCTTCAGGGTTACGTTCAGCACGGCGGGGTGGGGGGGCAGCCGCACAGCTGAGCGGGGAAGGTCTTGCCTAACTGTGGGTGTATGTCCAGGAGGAAGGCTGTGGACCCGGGACCCAGGTGTGCCTCTGGCTCCCTTGTGACTTCCAGCAGTTCAGGTACTCTCTTTCTCCATCACCAAATGTGTAAAATGAGGTGACAATACCTGCCCTGACTGAAGAATCAGGTGACTTGCAGGACAGTGCAATCACTGGCGCTCAAGCCCTGGTTCCACGGCCTACTCGCTGTGTGGCCTTGGGCAAGGGGCTGGTGTCCTCTGAACTTGGGATTCCTCATCTGTACTTTGGGGGCATAACAGCACCTCCCGCATGAGGTTTCTGTGAGCACCGACGTACAGGAAAAGCTTTTAGGACCATGTCTGGCATGAAGCAAATGCTTAAGAGCCAAGTATACGGGGCAGCTCAGGCTTCGAGGGGACTTCGGAGATCAGCGGACCAGGCTTCCGGCCCAGGGAGCCTGCAGGGCAGGTGGCCTCCAGGTGGGCTTGCCCGCCCCCAGGTGAGGGTCAGCACCACCCAGTGCAGGGCTGCTGCATGGTACAAGAAGGACTCAAAAGGAAACCAGGCTGTTTCTGGAGGGGAGGGCGGCTGCCCTTTTTCATGTGGGGGTGCTGGAAGGAGAAGGTGGAAGGAAACAAGGAGCCGATGGGTCAGCCCTGGCACCCTGGGCGTGGGGGACCTGGGAGTGGAATGCTGTTTGTCTCAGCCGCCAGGGCAGCTTGGAGGGTCGTTCTGAGAGGTCCCGCCCTGCTGGGTGGCTTGGCTCCTCCTGGTGCAGGAGCATTCAGGGAGGAATGAGCGACTTCCGCGGCCGGGGCAGGGAGCGGCGTGGTTCCCTTCCCACAGCACTTCTGCTTTCTGTGCACCCGCCACCCATAGCGCTGCCTGGAGAGGAACCTCGGGGAGCTCAGGACCTCAAGGTGACTGGGCTGGAGGCCCTTCAGCCGCCCACACTTGCTCACTTGGGCATTTGGAAATCCTGGAGATGTTTCCCTCCCTAGACACGCGGGGCCTTGAGGACAAAACCATGACTTACGTTTTGTCCCCACACTGCCCAGCACACAGTAGGCACAGAATGAGTGTGCATGGAACTAAGCTGGAAACAGGGTCCAGCAATTGTGGTCCCATTTGGAAAGCTTTAGTCTTAGAGGGGAGGAGGCCCCTGGGGACTTCAGGGGACACCTGTGCTCCCCCATTTCCCCACCCAACTTTCTTCTCCTTCAGGGCTGCCACCTCCTCCATGAAGTCCTCCAGGGCAGCCCCCCCACCAGCCCCTGGGTAATTCCCTTCTCCCCGTACCCCCTCTCTTTGCACCATACACACTTCTGCCATCGAGGTGGGCTAGCATAGCAGTTAGAAATTACTTTAACCTCTTTGTGCCTCAGTTTCCTCATCTGTACAATGGAAGCGATTAGAGTTCCTACCTCACAGAGTTGCAGTGAGAATTAAATTGGTTAGGAGATTAAAACCCCTTGAGCAGTGTCTGGCGTTCAGTAGCTGCTCCAGGCTGCTCTGTTATTACTTAATGGTGCTGAGATTACTCAGCTCCCACTCTAGACACTGGCCGGGTCTTCCTCTTCTACGTCCTCTGTGAGGTCAGAGCCCTGCAGAGCAGGCACTTGGCAAAGCGTGGAGGGCGGCAGGTGCCGGATGCCTGGATGCAAGCCAGTGCCTGAGAGGTGCTGTGCCCCGCGGCCTCGCCTGCAAACTTCCGGAGGCCGTGCAGCCTCCTGTCTCACTCCCCTGCGCCTCAGCCGTTGGGGCCTTCTCTGCTTATTCACCGGGGGGCACAGGCGAGGAAACGTGAGAGGGGATAGGAAGTTTTGACAAAAATGAGGTTTCTGGATGTGCAGTAGTTTTTCTTCTATTGTCCTGGCTCCTGAGGCCAGTCAGGGCCAGACCCGAGGCCCTGACAGCACAGCCTGGGCCTTTGGGCTCCTTGCCAAGGCCGGTTCCTGCCGGGACCCTCAGCCCCCTATCTAGGGGCCTGCCTGGAGAGGGCCCAGGTCCAGCTGTCCCAAGGCCTGCTGAGAGCCCACTGTGTGCCTGCAGTCAGGCGCAGCCTCCACAACAGGCCCGGGAGGAAGGGCCTACACCCCCGCCAGAGCACCTCTGTGCCGGGCACGGGGCTCAGAGGTAGAGAAGACAGGCAGGAGGCTGGGCCAGGTGGGAACTCGCCAGGTATGTGGCTGGCTGGACCAGGCTCAGCTGCGTGAAGCTCTGGGAGCTCGGGGAGCACAGAGCCAGCACGGGGTGTAGCCAGGTGGCCCCTGCGTGGGGCGGAGCCAGTGCCAGTGTCGGAAGGGCAGAGTCCCATCTTCCGGGGCACCTTGGCTCTCGGCTGCCTCCCAGTGCCAAGCCGTAAGGAGACTTGTGGAGGCACAGACTGAGCCTTTCCAACGCTCGCTGTGTGCCCCAAGGCATTAACATGAGGTCTATCGCATGGCATCGAGGTGCTTAGACAACCTGCTCCCCCCAGGAGCTGGGAAACAGCATGAAGCAGATTATCTGTGTCTCGCCGTGACATACGCGACCATGTATGACCGTCGTGGGTCAACAGTCAACACCACTGGGGCCCCCGGCCCCCTCTCCACCTCCCCCCGGGCGCCAGTGAAAATGTCTTGTGCTTATCTGTCTTTCTCCCCTGGTGGCTGCCCCTGCTCCTCCCACGCTCCTGGCGTTGGTGGGGAACAGCTTCTGGCTTTCACTGTTCAGGTGTGAAGAGGCTGAGGGAAAGCATCTGGGCAAAGACCAAACCTGGACCTCACGGTGCCATCACCGGCTGTGCAGCCGGGTGCCTGGACTCACCTGAAGAGGCCGTTGTGGGGGGTAAGCGAGGCTCGCACAGCCGGGGCTTAGAATTCCTGCCCCAAGACCTGTCCTGATCTTGGGCAAGTTGCTTTGCCTTTGGGGGCTGTGGTCTTCTTTCTAGCACGTTGGGAGAATCATATTGATGTCGAGGGCCAATGGCACCAATGGAGAAAGGAAGTACTCAATAGCCCAGCCACCTTTCCACCCACTTCCTCCTCGAGCCAGGTCCCTCCTGCCGCAGCCCCTTTTCTCTGTCACTCCAGACAGCCGGCGGACTGCTGGCCCCCACCTGATCAGGCCGGTGCTGGGCTCCAGGCTGCACAGGGTGACAGGCTCCCAGTGCACTGGGGAAAGGGGCCCTGGCAGCAAACAGCAAACCATCACTGTCCCTGTGTTGGCACCTGCTGGAGGCGAGGGCTGTGCTGTGCAGCCAGATGGGGAAGCAGTTCATATGTCTCATAGTGGAGGTGGCGGGATGGGGTGAGCTAAGGTTCAGGGAAGCCACAGGGAGGAGATGACATTTAAGGTGAGCTGGAGAGGCGGTGTCCCCTGGGCCTCTGCCAGGGACCTACAGTGGCCCTTGCTGGGCGAGTGGTGGGCAGCCTGCCTGTTGGTCCCTAGATGTGTTTGGTCCTCTCTGAGGCTGGGAGCGTGTGGCCCCTGACGCCCACCCTATCCTCCCAAGCAGCTCTACCCCACACCCAAAAACTCTACTCTTTGGTAAGCACATTATCAAGGGATTCCTGGGATATTTGAGAGGGGAAGTTTGTATGAACATAGTCGTGGTTGTTTGTCTTTTTTTTTTTGAGACAGAGTCTCACTCTGTTTCCCAGGCTAGAGTGCCATGGCGTCAGCCTAGCTCATGGCAACCTCCAACTCCTGGGCTCAAGGGATCCTTCTGCCTCAGCCTCCCAAGTAGCTGGGACTACAGGTGCACACCACCATGCCTGGCTAATTTTTTTTTTCTATTTTTAGTTGCATGGCTAATTTTTTCTATTTTTAGTAGAGACGGGGCCTGGCTCTTGCTCAGGTGGGTCTTGAACTCCTGAACTCAATGATCCCTCCGCCTCAGCCTCCCAGAGTGCTAGGATTACAGGCGTGAGCCACCATGCCTGGCCAATTGTGGTCGTTTTAAAAGTGTTTCAGAAGTGGGGAGCTAAACCAGGACCTTCCATTCCCATGGCAATCCTGCGCCCTCCTGTGCGTGGGCCCAATGTCTTGACCGTGGGGCCGAGGAGGGGCGGGACTCCCTGGGGTTTGGAACAGGGAGGCTTGGGTCTCTGTCCCAGCTCTTCTGGTTCCGTGGCCTGAACAGGTCTGAGGCCCAGATTCCTCACCTGGCAGCCACCCCTGCCGAGGGCTGGTCCCGGCACTTGAGCTGAAGGTCCAGGTTAGGGAGTGGAAATGGCCACGGGAGGCCTTGAGGAAGCAGAGAGGCCACTGGGGAGGAACTTCCTGGGAACGCAAAGGGGAACCAGGTTTGCCAGCCGCCAGCGTGAGCCATCCCCTTCCGAGAACTAAAGAGGAAGGAGGGACACTGACCGGAAAAGAAGGCCCCAGATGGAGAGCTGGCGTCCGTGGCGGCGGGCCCTGCCGGGTCACCTGCGCCCTCCCGGCCTTCCCATGGCCTCCTGGCTCCTCAGCTGGCTCCTGTTGCCCTGGACCCTGCAGCTGGCAGGTAGCGTCTGTCTTGCTTCTTCTCACGTACTCTCTCGCTTGAGAACATCAGAGCGGCTTTCATCCAGCCGGTACGGCCAATTCTCGGGGACCTGTCTCCAGGGATTTGCTGGTTGTCGTTTGAACATTGCAGACTTCACAGGGGAAGCCTTCAGGGACCAAGAAGATGTTTAGCTAGTGCCTTGCCAAGGTGGCTTTTGAAGAGGCAGAGGACAGTGCTCTCCCCTCGCTGCCGTGTTAACAGCCTCCCCTGGTGTAGCCTGGCCTCCCGGCCCTTAAATAAGGAGGGTGGACATTGCAAGGTTGGGTCGGGTGCGGGGTCAGTGGGGAGGGCAGCTCACCGCCCAAGGAATCTTACGTGGCTACAGCAGTGGCACCGCCACGTTGAACCTGCCAAGTGGCAGAGCCATCCCCGCGTTGTTGCTGGCATTAGCCAGGGAGAGAAGGGGAGGCCAGGGCCAGCCACAGGGCACTGCGCCATGGGCACAAAACTGTCGGAAAGGGTCGCATCTCCCATTTCCTGAAATACAACCAGAGGCCAAGCATTTTAGGACTCGAGTGTGTCTTTCCGAAGGGGCCCCTTTGCTGGGGTCAGGCTCCCTCCGAAGCTGGGTGGCCTGGATCCAGGCAGGCCGTGGGGGATGTGGCCTCTGGGAGAGTTTGTCAGGCCAGGGAGCCCCCAGGAGTCCTTCTCCAGGGCTACCAGCACTGGAGTTCTTCATGCTCAGTAAGTTCTTCCAGATTCTTTCTGTCCCTGCTTGGCCTGGGCACCAGCCGGCCCTCTAGCAGCCCCTCGTAGCCACCCCACTGTGGAGTAGGTGCTTTTCTTTTGTATTCGCTTAGACTTAGGAGGCTTCCAGGAGCTGCCCCACCCCTGGCTCTCCTTTACGCTGTAAACGGCAATTCTTCTTATTATCATGAGTTAGCTGTTATTGAGCCTTAACTGGGCCCGTGCTGTCCACCCTCACAGCAGCTGTGGGGCACCCACTGTTCTCCCCAGCACCACTTTAAGGAAAGGGAAAGGGAGGCCAGTTAACTTGCCCAGGGCCTGGCTGGTAAGTCGAGGCCAGGGTCAGACCCAGCTCAGCCTCAGCCCAGCCAGGCCCTTGCAGGCTGTGGGCTCTGGGGTGCCTCTTGCCTTTCACTGCAAAGATCATTTTTCACAGAAAAATTTACCCTGGGGAGGCAAGAGCTGTGCTGTGTGGTGGCTGTGCAGGCTGGGGCCAGCCCCCGGTGACATCGGCCCTGTAACCCTGTGTGCCCCCCCCAACAGTCCGGTGCAAAGATGAACAGGGTACCGGAAGTGCAGCTTGTTGGTGACATGCATTTGAACTCACACTTAGTCATTTTTAACTTAATTTTCCCCTAGTTCCCATCATTTCTCTGTGTGTGGTCCCTGCTCCCTAAGAGACACCCAGCGCCTCCTGTAACTGAGCGGTAGAAGAGGCTTTGCCGGAAAAGCTCTTTTGTAACAGTCTCAACTGCAAACAAAAACATATTTTCCCCCTGTCTTGCAACAAACCTTTTACAAAAGAGAAACTCTGCTCTTTCTCAAGAGGCTAAAACACCCGCATGGTCTCCTAGAACAGTGGTCCCAACCCTTTTGGCAGCAGGGGCTGGTGTCATGGAAGACAGTTTTTCCATGGACCAGGGAGACGGGGCTCAGGCGGTGATGCACGGCCCGGTTCCAGGCGGGACACAGACCGATACTGGGCCTCGGCCCCAGGGTTGGGGACCACAGTCCTAGGAGACACTGGGGCAGCAGACAGCCCGCCCCAACCCAGCGCTCTCGGTCCTGCCCCTCCAGCCCCCGTCATCCATCTGTTGCTCCACACCTCTCCCCCACCTCCTTGGCTCCGCAATTTGACGGCTTGGGGGAAGGAATCCTGTCTCTCCCACATCTTCCTAAGTGCCCCTGACTTTAACCATCAGCCTGGTGCAACCAGCTCCACCACCTGCCAGTCCCCACCCATCTTGCACCCCTCAGCTGTGCCCACAGGAGGAGTCCCCGGCGTCCTCACTGAAGCCCAGGGTGACTGAGTCTGTGCGGTTTCCCTGAACATGAGAGCATGTGAGGTCAAGAGGGCAGGCCACAGTGTTTAGCCTGAGTTTCAATCTGAGCTCTGCCACCCACCCTAGCACCCTGTATCACTGTGTCTCAATTGCCGCATCTGTTAAATGGGTACGATAATAGTGCCGCCCTGGGCACTGAGAGCCCAGCCTGTGGGTAGTGCCCATGAATGCCAGCCACCAGCCAGCCTGGCAGGGCTGTGGAGACTTGAGATACGGTCGGTGAGCCCACAGGCTCCTTTCTCATGGTCTCCAGCCCACCCTGGGAAGCATCTCAGGACCTCTCTTGCTCCCAGCCCCCCTCCTCCCTGTGTGAGCGTCCTGACCCCTCTGCACACTGCTTTTCTCAAGGGCTCCTGCCACCACTGGTGATCTCTTCCCAGGTGGATCGTGGGAGCCGGAAGCTCGGCTTTCCCTGGAGCGACTGCTCCGGCTTCAGCCCTGCCTCCACGGGACTCCATCACTTCCAAGGACTTTGGGGCCAGACAGACCTGAGTTCACGGCCTGCCTTCTTCTCATGACTGCTGTGTGACCTCAGACCATTTACTTAACCTTTCTGAGCCTAGTGTCCTCAACAAATGTCAGTCCCCTCTCTCCTCTTGGCCTTTTGAGAAAGCTGGGCTTTATTTAGTTCTCAAATAGACATTGAGGAGGACCAGTTCTAGGCACCAGGGGACCCCAGAGCTGAGCAAACCACAGTCAGCCAGGTGGTGACCACGAGACTCAGCCAGAGAATGTGACCCGAGGCGGGAAGTTACCAAAGCAGGTTTGCCTCCCCTCCTATTTGCTCTGGACCCAGGTGTCACCGGGCCCCTTTTCATCCAAAAGATGTTCAGCCTCTGCCTTTGCCAGGCTGAGGCTTCCTGTCTCCCTTCCCGCAGCTCCGGGCCTCTAGCAGGAGCGGCCTCTGCTTTTCATCTTTGTCTAATCCAGTGAAAAGCTCTGGGCCGAGGCAGGTGGGGAGAGGCCCGCTCCCTGGAGGTGGGCAGGGAGTGCAGGGAAGGCTGTCTGCAGCGGGGGAGGACAGAGCGGCGGGTGGGCAGCCGCACAGCAGGAACAAAGGCTGAAAGGCCAAACGGCAGGGCAGAGGGAGGGACAGAGAGGGAGGGGAGAGTCTGGAGGGGAGAGTGCTGGAGGGGAGAGTCTCTCGCAGAGCGGTGCGTGGATCGTGAATGCCTGGCAGGTAGGGGTCCCGACGCCCTCCCAACAGGTCCTGTCTCGCGGCTTTCTCCTTTGTGATTGTGAAATATAATACACATACAGAAAAGTGCCGTGCCACATAACAAATGCTGTGAAACAGCGTCCTGTGTGACTGCCACCCAGGGCAAGAAAGAGAACATCCTAGTGCCCCAGAGGCCCTTGTACCTCCCCAAACACCCCCCCTCCCCTCCGAGGTTGGGACCACCGTCCTGACTTTTAGGGCGATCACTTCCTGGCATTTCTTTATAGTTCCATCATTAGTACACATCACTAAGCCACACGGACGAGTTTTGCCTGCTTTTCAACTTTGTGCAATTGGAACCATGCCGTGTGTGTTCCTCTGTGACCCTCTTCTTTCATTCAACATTGTGTTTTTAAAGCCACATCCAGTGGACGGGGTGGCTGACGTCTGTTTGTTTTCATGGCTACAGAGCAAGGGTCACAAACCACGGCCCGTGGGCTAACTCCAGCCCACTGCTGCTGCTTGCGTGGCCTGCCAGTTATGAATGGTCTTTATATTTTTAAGTGGTTGAAAAAAATCAAAAGGGACTGTGCAGACTCACGTGGCTTCTGATCCTTGAGTCCCAGCACGGTGCCCGGCACCCAGCAGACGCTCAGGAAATTTTAACAATGACAGGAGGAATTAAGCTCCTCAGCCCCAGCGAGTTCTGAGCAGGGTGGGGACGTGAGGCCACCAGGAGGGGTGCCTGGGGAAAGCGACAGAGGGTTGGAGGGGCCAGGTGGTCTCCTGGTGCCAGGTGGGGCTGATCCCGTGGTCCTCTGGGGCAGGGGCGGAGGACTGAGCCCCTCACCCCGTATCCTGTGAGCACGAGGGTGGATGCCGCCCATGCAGGGGACACGCCCCCCCGGTGGATCTAGGAGAGGCCTCAGCACAGCGGGAACACGAGTGGCAGGCCCTGGGGCTGAAGCCAGAGAATGTGGGGGGGACACACCAGGTGAGCCTGGTGAGAGAGAGGGTGGAGGTAGGCGTGAAGCTAGCAGGCAGAGCTCGGCTGCCCCGAGAGGATGGTCTGGCCGGCCTGGATTTGAGTCCCAGGAGACTTTGGCCAAGTCCCCTGAGCACCCCGAGCCTCCACATGCTTACCCTGCTGTGTGCTCCGCCTCCTCCGGGCAGGCGTCCTGCCAGCAGCAACAGGAAGACACGTCCAGCACCACCATGGCCACAGGCACTGGCACCTGGGACCCCTGAGGGAGGGTCTGTGAAGCTTTGGCCCTGGGGAGAGGACTCAAGGATGAAGTAAGTGATGGGACTCAGTGCTCACCTGCTCAGGTCGGTGTGTTTGTCCTCCCCACCAGCGTCTCAGCCCAGACGCTGCCCCCTCCTACACGCCCCACCTCTGCACCCAGAACTCAGGATCTCACAGGTCAGGGGGCTCCCCAGACCTCCTGCAGGTGACTCACTGTCCCTGGACACACTCAAGCCAGAGCCCAGAACGTGAGCTCCTGAGGGACCAGGCGAGGCCCAAGTCATCTCTCTGAGGCCACATCTAGCCAGGGCCAGGCACAGAGGAGGGCTGCAGGGCCACAGCTGGAAGGACCCTGGCCCAGGGTGCCACGAGGAGTCATGGCTAGGACTGGGAAATGCCTGGCTTCTGAGGATCTGTTTGATGAGTCACTATGTCTGGGGGCTTCATCCTAGGGGTGGGAGTGTGCAGGGTTCCTGGAAGAGCCAGAAAAGGTGGATGGTCAGCTGGGCTGGGTTTCTGGCCCCTCCTGCCCTGGGGCTACAAGGGCTGTGGTGGGAAAACAGAGAAAGGGCGGGGCCAGGAGCCAGGACCCTTTGGGGCTCTGGGCCAGGTCTGTGCTGCTGCTGGGCAGGGGAAGGGGGCCTTGGCTGCCAAGCCAAGGGCAGGGCAGCCTCCTGTCAGGTGGGCTGGTCTAACAGTGTGTGGGCACTGGCTTGCAGTGCTGGCCTTAGGGTGAAAGGGCACATTGCCTAAGGCCACATGGCAATGCATACCAAAATTAGAAATGTGAATACTCTTTGAATCAGCAACTCCCCTTCTCAGACCTTGTCCTAATGAGTCAGGGGACTAGGGGACAGGGGGTCCACAGAGCACAACCACAAATGACCTCACTGCCATCACTGGCCCGTTGACAGGGTGCACTTAGATGAGACCCTCTCCAGCCCTGGGCTGCCCTTTCCTGCCCGGCACCTGCCCCCAACAGGCACACCCCCTTCTGAGCCTTGCTGGATACCAAGTGATGTCACATTCTGCACCCCCTGGCTTTGCTCCTGCTGCTCCCTCAGCCTGGAGGGGTCCTCTCACTTGCCCGCCTGGTGACGTCCAAGCTGTCTGTCAAAGTCAAACTCAGGCTACCTCCTCTTTGGAGCCCCTTCTGGCCCCTGTCCCAGACCCTGACCCACCCGGTCACCACGCTGCTTCCCCAGGGTGTTCACCTCAGGTGTGTGGGGCATGACTGAGCTCACCTGAGCCAGGTGAGGCCGTGGGCACCCAGCCTTGAGAGGCAAGCCGTGTGGGAAAGGCCGGAGAGAGGGCAGCTGAGAGGGTGCAGGCTCAGCAGACCTCCTCCGTGGTGGCAGAGCCAGCAGGGGACAGCACTGAGGTGGGGGGCGGGAAGGAGGGGGTTGACAGGGCTGGGGGCTGGGTGAGCTTATGGCCCAGAGGGTGCGGAATCAGGATCGTGGGGGAGGTAGCGATTTAAGAGAAGTCAGGATAAAAGTGAGCTGGCGAGTCATCCCCGGGAAGGAGTTAGTGTGTTGACAGCCAGAAGCATTTATATTTTAAAAGGAGGCTGAGGCAGGAGGGGGACGAATCCCACAGAATGAATCACTGATGCCGGGGAAGGCTTTAGGCAGCTGAGGGAGACTGTTTGGAACTCTATAGTATTTCTGTCCTCATTCTAGAATGCAAATATGATCATGTCACTTCCCAGTTTAAAAGCCCACAGAGGGCCAGGTGTGGCGGCTCACACCTGTAAAGTAATCCCAGCATTTGGGGAGGATCGCTTGAGCCCAGGAGTTCGAGGCTGCAGTGAGCTATGATCACACCACTGCACTCCAGCCTGGGCGACAGAGCGAGACCCTTCCTCTAAAATAATAATAATAATGATAATAAATAAAAGCCCACAGAGGCTCCACCAGGTTTCAGAAGAGCATCCAGCCCCGCACCTCCCACCTCTGGGGCCATCTCTGGTGCCCCTCCCAGACACAAACCCTTTCTTTCAACTGCCCCACGTCGGCTCTTGAGTCCCTCGGACTCTGTGCCCTGTTTCAAGACTTCTAGAAGCTTCCCCTAAGAACTTTCTTGTGCTTGAAACACCTCTCCAGGGCCCTCCCCCTACTTGTCTGCATCCTGCTCTTCCTTCCAGGTTCAGCTGGGTAAGGAGATGGGAGGGAAAGATGCCAAAATGCTCACGGCTGCGGTGTTGGTGGCAGACCTGCGGATGAGGTCAGCTTTCTTCTTCATCTTTTGCTGTGATTTATAGAATTTCCTCAGTCCACAGCCTTCACTTCTATGATGGGAGGTGTGGGGAGAACATGAAGAATTATAATTCAAAGAGCAAACGATCACCCAGCCCGAGGTGGCCTCCCCAGGAAGCCCCCGCCCCTCCCAGGCTGGTCTGGGCCCTTCCGCCAGGCTCCTGCAGCCCCGGGGTCTTCCTCACGCCACATTTCCAGCCCGGCCTGGCCTCCCTGGCAAGACTTTGGGTGGGCACAAAATGCTCCCTGTGGGGTGTCTGTTCCCCCGGCTCCACTGCACCCACCCCCATTCAGGGATGAGAGGCAGAACCCCCACCCCACCCTCTGGCCCCACCCCCATCCTGATGCCCCTCTTCGAGGGTGGAGGTGGGTAGCAAGGAGGAGCTCCCTGGTGCCCTGGGCCACACTCTCAGACGAGCCCCACTGTTTGAGCAACTTGCCTTTCAAAACCGGCAAAAGTGAGGCAACCGCTATGGACACCTTTGACAGTCCACGCCTGGCTGTGTCCCCGCGTGGCCACTGTGCACCCTGGGTCTGGGGCCTAGGGGCGTGAGAATAGGACGTGGACAGGCTGTGGAAGTGCTCCGAGGCAAGCCACATGTGCATGCATCTGTGTAATCGGAGGTGTTGAAGGATGTGACAGCCAGTCCGATGGCGCTGCTCAGAGGGCGCTGGTGCTAAGCGCCATAATACTCTCTGTTCAAAGTCTGCCTTCCAACACCTGCCGCCCGCCACATGCCCCTCCCTCACCAGCCACTTGGCCACACGCCGTCACATTTGATGCCTGTGTCCCGTTTGTCTGTGGCTTCCTGGGATTCAGGCTCCGGTGAATGGCCAGGGCCTGTGATGAAACCAACAGCCCCGGATCTGTCTCCCCAGCAGCCTTTCAGATGGGCCTTGAAAAAAGGCTCAGCTCTGAGAGATGCTGGAATTAAATTGGAGGGCAAACTTCCTGCCTAAAATACAGACCGTGGGAACCGCTTTATTCCGTAGCTGGGGAATCAAAGTGTTTTCCTTTAAAATCGACCTAGGTCGGAATGGATACCTTTGATCAGCACATCTGGGCCCTCACACCCTCGGCTGACAAAGCTGATGCCACAGACAGGACTGAGTTCCAGGCATGGAGGGAGTGGGGCCGGGCCCTGGCCCAGAGGTGGTGGGCGACAGGAGCCTCAAGGAGGCCGGGGAAGGACAGGGGAGACACGGGGTGGGGGCAGATCTGGGGTGGGAGCGTTTTCAGTAAGGGCAGGCCACGCTTGTTCCACACGCGCGTGCTTTTCCTGCGAGAGTTGGCTGCTGCAGGAAGAGAGGGATGCTGTCTGGCCGCTTTTGGACACTGGGTTGGCCTTGTCACAGGGCCAGTCTGTAAAGGACGTCTGTTTTGGGGGGGCTCTGTGTGAGCTGAGATGACAGCAACAGTCCCCTGAACGCTGCAAGGGTTCCTGAGTGCCGTCGTCCCCAGACCCCCACGTGTTGCTGGCCATGTCTGCCGACTACATGGCCCAAATTTTAAAAAATGGCCTCTGAAATTTTTTACACTCCCTTTAAAAGAGTGCATTTCTTTCCTTTGAGAAGCTTCTCCTTTGCTTGCTTTGAGGTTTTAAGTTGTAGCACAGAGCAGTGGTGAAGAGTTTGGGGTTACAGCCTCACCACTCACCAGCTGTACCATTGGGCAAACCTCCTTCCTTCTCTGAGCCTCAGTTTTGTCGTCTGGAGGAGGGGACCGTGCCCCAGGGACCTTAGTTCTTCTCATCACATGGCTTCACAGTGGGTGCCGGAGAGTCTGTGCTGTGCAGGGGCACCAGGCACCCAGGGGCGGCTCAGGGAGGAAGTGAGCGGGACAGAGGGTGACCCCGAAGCAGGGAGGGGGAGCACAGGCACCAGAGCATGGGCCGGGGGTGGCTGAGCCTGGCTGGGCAGGGCCTGGGAGGAAGGGCTGGATCCTCCGGGCCAGGGACTTTCAGTGTTTTTAACAGTGGCCCCAAGTCAAGAGACGCATGCTTTAGCATGACCCTGTCTGAACCCAACTGCATGAATATAACTGAAACCAGAAGGTCACAAACAGTGCCCTTACTACGTGTGAAATGCTCCATGTTCTGTGTTTTAATTGCTTGTCTTAACCCTGTAAATTGATTCCAGGCTCCTTCCTGGGCTTCCTCCAGCGGGGAGCCCCTGCCAGCTCAGGCGGGGCAGGAGCAGGATGAGTGATGGGAGCTGCTGAGCTGGGGGGCAGTCTGATCCTGAACGCTGGTGGCCAGAGGGCAGCTGCTGAGTGGGGCGCTCGCACACCCGGGGTCAAGGTCCCTGCCTGCCAATCGCTGCCCCCAGGGACTCAGCAGGAGTCCCCAGGCCAGGGGTGGGAGGGTGGCAACTCCACCCAGCTCTCAAACCCCAAGTTCAAGCAGCCACAGATTCATAAGAAGAACCGGAAAAGGAAGGACTCAGGCGCCAGCGGGTGGTGAAGTGTTTCCAGCGCGCTAGTGGAACATGTGGGGGAGACATGCAGCCAGGGTTGTGGGGAAACGGCTCTTCGCGCCCAGAGCCCAGCACACACCACGCCCAGGCAGGGCAGCCTCTTGGGCCAGGCCCCTGGGGTCCTGTCATGCCTGGACCACCACCACCAGGGCGTGTGTGCCCTGTATTTAAGCAGGCAGAAAGGTAGGGCTGGCTTTTGCCTTTGCAGACTCAGAGAGAGGACCTGAGGACTATCGGACTTCCCTGCCTCCTCCTTGTCCCCTAGGGCAAGGCAGCCTGGCCCTGTGGCAAACATGCTGAATTTCTGGTCCCGTTTAATCCCACTACAACCCCGTGATGTTGGCATTGTTGCTTTCCCTGTACTGCAGGGGAGACACCAAGGTTCAGAGAAGTAAAGCCACCTGCCCAAGGTTGCACAGCCTTTAAGAGGCAGAGCCAGGATCTGAATCCAGGCCTGCTGCCTCTAGACCTGGGCTTTTCCCACTGGCCCCTTGAAAATGCCATCTCCTACAAAGTGGGGTGGGCAGGCTTGGCAGGGGTAGTCTGCCAAGTTGGGGACATCTGCTCTGGTGGTCATGTGGGAGTAAGGAGGGGCAGGGGAAGATTGGAGACTACAAAGGAAACAGCCAAGCCCTTGGATGGGTGGGGCCCTCGGGACACCCCAGCCTTCCCCCCTTCTAGGCAGCTGCATGAGCCAATCCAGGAGGTGTCCAGCCAGCTCCCTGGCCTGGCTCACATTGTCTCATGGGGACAAAGTGTGATGCAGCCGCAGCTGTCACTGTGTGTGAGACAGCAGCCACAGTGTCCTCGCTCAGAGGACACACCTCACGCTCTGGGAGGGTCCCACTGCAGGCCCCCTAAGCCCGGGGTGAGAAGCAGACACCTGCAGGGCAGGCCCCTGCCGTTCTCTCCAAGCCCCTCTTCACCCACCCTCTCTGCCCGCTGTGGCCTCCGTGTGATCTTGGAGCCATGCAGCCACTTGTCAGACATCTGACTGTGAAAATCTGTGACGTCCACCAGGGGTCTGACAAGCCTGCTTTTAGTGTCTGATGGCTACTGTGCCTGGTGCCACCACAAACACCCCCGCCATATCCGATGGCCGCTTCTCAGCCCGGGTGCTGGCTGTTCTTCCTCAGCACAGTCAGACTAACCTGGGTTCAAACCCTGCCCCACTACTCATGACTTCTGTGGCCTTGGGCCTCTAAGACCCTCTGTTTCTTTGTCTACAGAATGGGGTTGCAATAGTTGTCCTGTACGATTGCTGAGGTATTTAATTGACCTAGGACCTGTCACACCCAGCCAGGGCATGTTTCTGTACCTTTTCCTTCCCTTGTCTGTGTGCTCCTGCTTCCAGGTCACCAACATGCCATCCTCTGCCCAGACAGGCCCGGTGGCTCCCAGCGCCAGCCCTCCCCAGGCTCCCTCTGCTCCACACCACCCTTCCCTGTTATACTGGGGGTGCTGCCAGGGCACCTAACTGGTACCCCTGAAATGTTTATGGGAGGCAAAACAAATGATGGCTGGAAACAATTCGAGGACTTGGAAATGACTATGAACCTGTCTGCACCGGCTGGGGACAGGACCCCACAGCCTGCACCCCAGACGGGGCCTCCTGGCGATACAGGTCCAGAATAGGGGGTGGGAGCCAGGCAGCCGCCGTGGCCCAGGCCTGGGGTGCCGACAGCCCAGTGGCAGCTCAGGACCGGGGAGGCGATTAGCTCCACTACCAGGCCAGGACCCAAGGGCTTGGCTGCAACCGCAGACCTTTCCTCCCCGGGTTTCTGGCCTGCTGTCTCCAGATCGCTGTCGCCATCGACTGAGCTGCTCAGAGATGCTTCTCTTCACCGTTTGGTGACAACAGAGGTCTGAGGTTCTCGCTCCAAAGCCTCTCCTGGCCAGGGCAGACCTGAGCCAGGACTACACATTTTCATGACACTGGTCAGTGCTGACCTTAAAATAATGAATCCCAGAAGGTTGTAGAACAATAGATGTTCTATTTTTATAGATTTCCCCAGAATCGTAAAGATCAGCTTAACTGCAGTAGCAACTTCCATCATCCTCTAAAAGGACACCCCGAGTGGGGAGAACTCTTTAAGACAACTGGACAACTATCTTCCTGGCAGGACAAAGAGGAAAGTGGCTTTTTTGTACAGACAGTGTGTCCATCCTCCTAGAGATGCCGTGAGGAGGAGCAGGGGGCCCCGAGGAGGGGGAGTGCCCTTGGCACAGCCACTGTCCTGGTGGTTTCAGTCAGATTCCAACTCTGTCTCCCACGAGGAAACACCAGCCGGGGCTCTTGCCCCAGCTGCCCAGGGTCACTGCGAGAACCAAACAGGAGGATGCAGATAAAAGTTGGCCAACGGCTCCCAAGCCGAGTCTGGGGAACCAGGCAGGAGTTGGCCAGGCGAGGTCGGGGGGCCACAGGACAGGTGCAAAGAGCGGGAAGCAGCCTGTGTGTGCAGGGTGGGGTCCCGGGTGCAGCCAGTGGAGCTCTCAGTCATTTGCAGTTCATCTCACCCCTCTTGCCTCTTGTCCTTCTGGCCCAGGGACCCTGGGGGATCATGCAACACCCGCACCTCGGCACCCCTACCCTGCCCCTGCCACTTCTCAGATAAACATCTGCCCTGAATCAATGCTCCTTGTTCTATGACAAAACTGATATATTGTTATTGTTAAACAATGACAATCCTGAGATCCAGTCCAGAGCTACAAAGTACGGTGTAAAATCCCCTCACACTCTGCCCGCCAGAGGGGAGCCCTGGAACAGGGGCCTGGCACCAGCTCGGTAGATATCCCACCAGTGAGCGGCTGTTGTCATATCCGTTTCGACAAAGCCGACCCGCTGTGGCAGCCAGTCAATTCCCTGGGACTGTGAGTGCCTTTCGTTCTTGGAGGGAGGGGGTGTCTCTTTAGTGGCTCAACACCAAGTTCAAAACATTTGTGTGGCTGGGGCTTCAAGGGATTAACTGGCATGAAGAGCCACCTCTGTCCCTCCCTCTGCGTCTTCCAGAAAGCCTGGCCTCCCCTGGGGACCCCCTTTCCGGGGCTCGGGCTCAGAGCTGAGCTGAAGAGATGTGGGAAGAGACCAGCCTGGCCCCTCGCCAGCCCCACACCGCAGGCAGGAGGCCCACGCCTGACTTTCCCCAACAAAATAAATCTTGCGGCTCCCTCTGAGCGGCTCAAACGCCGATCTTCTCCCGATTAACAAGCTGGCCTGTGTGTTCTTGGCTGCCTGCTGCCGACCTCAATTTAGAACTGTCTGCTGTTCGGCTGCTGGAGAAGGAAGGGCCCGGAGGGACAGGAATACTGAGGCCGGGGCCGCGTGCAGGTCAAGTCTGGGGGTGCGGCTGAACCCGGCCCAGAATCTGAGAGCGTCCCAGAAGCCTGCAGGGGGGTCAGAGGCCCAGCCGGGCAGGGCCGCTGCTGGGGCAGGGCCACTGCTGGGACGCCGGGTTCAAACTGTGTTCCAAGAGCCTCTCCTTGGTGAGGGGAGGGGAAGGGGGTCCGGCAGAACTGCTTTGTCATGGTCATTGAGCATCCTGGTCACAGCCGATGGAGCACCCTGCAGTGTTGGAAAAACTGCTCTCAGGGATGTTGCGTGTTATACGATATAAAAGCTTGACAGATCCTCTCCCAGCTCAGATTCCGGGAAAGTTTTGTCCCTGCTGCTGCCCGTGCACCTCCTCCTTTGGCACCAGAGAACCGTGGGCAGACCTGCCTCCCTCCCTGTCTACTCGCTGCCGGGAAGCGCTTGTGTTTCTTTATTTTGCTTTCTTGCCTCCTCCTTCTGTGCTTCTCATCCTTCATCTGCTTTCTGTCTTCCAGACCTGTGCTTTGATGCCTTTGGGAAGGAGAGGGGCTGGGAGCATTGGCTCCGGTGGGTTCCTCCGGCTGGGCAGGGTGGTAGGTCCACCCCATTCCTGCTGAGGGCTGGGAGCGAGGCACTCCGCCTCCCTGACCTGAGACTCTTCCTCTTTGTCAAATGGGCCTCGGGGTGTATTAAGAGAGGTGGAGCTGTTTGTGTCAAGTGCCTGGCAGAGCATCCGTGCACGGTGAGTACATGAGAAGTGGGAGCTGCCCCTGCACCCAGTGAGTGTACAGGAAGTGTGAGTCGCACCTGCACACAGTGAGTACACGGGAAGTCAGAGCTGCGCCTGCACAGGTGAGCGTGGGGGAGGTGTGAGCCTCAGTCCTCACCGGCAAGCAGGTGGAATCGAGGCAGTCCCCGGTGACCTGTCACTCTCTCCCTCTGCTTCCCCTACAGGAGGACAGTCAGTGACCCACACTGGCCTCCCCATTGTGGTCTCTCTGGCCAACCGGGCCGTCTCCTTCAGCTGCAGAATCACCTACCCGTACACCCCAGAATTCAAAGACTTCACAGTCCGCTACTTTCACAAAGATCTCCAGGGCCGGACGAGCTCTGAGGAGCAGACTAGCTGCAGACCTGGCCTGGGCACAGAGAACCAGACCACCACCGTGGAGTGCCAGGTCACCCCCACTCTGCGGGACTCATCAGCCACTGGCACCTACTACTGCTCTGTCCACTGGCCACGCTCCACAGTGAGAGGCAATGGCACCTTCATCCTGGTCAGAGGTGAGGCTCCCTCTGTGGCTCTTCCTGGGGCAAAGGACCCAGAGGTTTCAACTGGCAGAGTTTGGGGCACAGGATCTGAAGTGGGGGGGTGGCTTGCCTGGTTTCACGCTTCGGCAAAGCTGCAAGAGCATGCTCAGGGAGCCCTGGCCTTGCAGGGGTGCCAAGACTCCACCTTTGTGTGGGAAGGGCAGAGGCTGGCATGTGATTTGCCCCTAGTTACCTCTGGCAGGTGACCTGAGAGAGGTCACTTGGCCCCTTGGTCTCAGCATCCCATCGGCACGGTGTGGGGGGCGGGGGCGTGGGGCTTCTGCAGAATTAGGCATGTGCACATACGTATTTGTGGGGGCCGCGTGCACGTGAGCACTCGGATTGTGTGCATCTTTCTAGGGACAGACTTAGTTTTCATCACACTCTCAAAGGCGTGATGACCCCACAAGTTAAGAACGAGCCCATCCTGAAAGCCGTGGTTCTCTGACCTGCTCTGTGATTCCCACTGGAAGGGGCTGGGGCTTTGGTATCCGAGATCTGGGTTTGAATCCCATCCTGCGGCTTGGCCCTGGTCCTCGTGGCGATGCTCTGCCTTTCCATGCCTTTCATGAGGAGGGATGAGATGGTGCATGTGAGGGCTGGCGCCTGGCATTGGGAGGTGCTTGGTGATGGCACTGATGTGCCTGGCATGTGGCTGGCACCCCGTAAATCTGCCAGCCAGATGGATGGGTGGGGATTGGGGGAGGCAGGGAGGGCTCAGGAGGAGGGCTGTGCCTCACCTACCCGGCGCAGCCCTCTGTCAGTCCCAGCACAAGCCCTCCCCCCACCGCCCGTACCACCATGTCACAGAGGGAAAAGAAGAGGCCCCAAGAGGTGAAATGACTCATCCAGGGTCCCACAGGCAGCCCTCAGGGAGGCCAGTTCACTGAGGCAGGGACACCAAAGGACCAAGTGGTGTGGTCCTTGCCCTCAAAGAGAATCAAGGCAATAAACATAAAAAGGCGGCTTTGCAGAGTGGGTGGGCCAGTGAGGACCCAAGGCGGGGCTCTGGGGGCCTTGTGGGGAGCGTTGCAGACGGGGTCCTGGCAGAAGGAGAACACAGGGGTTTGGGCATCTGGGGGTTGGTGGAGCAGGGTGTGCCCGGCTTCTCCCGGTGACTCACCCCTCTGCTAACTGCCCCTTCTTCTAGACACGGGGTACCGAGAGCCCCCCCACAGCCCCCAGAAGGCCCTGCTGTTTGGCTTCACTGGCCTCCTGACCGTCCTCAGCGTCCTGGGCACAGCTCTGCTGCTCTGGAGAAAGGTACGGGGTGAACGCACACAGCACAGCACCCCTGCCCGCGCGCACGGCTTGGGAAGGCCGCCGGGGCAGAGGGGCTGTGCGCGGGTGTCCTTCGTGGCCCTTCGCGCCCCTTTGCGCCAGGGGCCAAGAGCACACCTACAATCCCAGCACTCCGGCGGGCTGACATGGGAGGATAGCTCGAGGCCGGGAGTTTGGGACCCGCCTGTGCAACAAAAGATAAGACAATTAGCCAGACGTGGCGGTTCGCATCTGTGGTCCCAGCTACTCTGGAGAGGCGCTCTCTGCCTCTTAAAAAAAAAAAAGAGGGCCACGGAAGGTCTCCTCACACAGCGCCCAGAGTGAAGGAAGGCAGGAGGCTGCGACATCACGTCCAGCAGGGAACAGCAGGCGCGGGGCTCTGAGGCAGGGGCAGGCTTCGGGTGTTCCAGGAGCTGCGGGAGGCCCGCGTGGCCGGCGTGGCCGCGCTCACAGAGTGGACAGAGGGAGGGAGATGAGGCCGGGTGAGGGCACTGAAAGGACTTCAGCTCTTCCTCTAAGTCAGGAGAGGGAGGGCGACAGGATCTGACTCGGTTTCCAGCGGGCCCTCGGCTGGGCGAGGGAGACCCCGTGAGGAGCCCAGGCAGAGGCCCCGGGCCTAGGACCGGGTGGGTGGGCAGAGGCTGAGGTGGTGCCCAAGGGACGCCGAGGGGCGGTGCTGCGCAGGCTGCGGAGCTCGCTGTTTGTGGCTTTGCTCTGCTGTGTCCGGTGGGAGGGCCTGTGGGCGGCTGCCCTGCGGACTGTGGCCTGGAAGGATGGGTGAGGAAGCCACAGGTTCTGAGCCACACAGCCGCACTTGGCAGGCCTGGGACTTGAACCCAGCCTCAGTTTCCCATCTTTGTCTTAAGGCTGGAGATGTAATTGCTCTTCCAGAGAAGGCTCCAGGTGCTAGAGCTGGGCCCCTTTTCACCCCAAGAGCCGCGGGGGGCTGCGTTTCCTGCCTTCTGCGAGCCCGGTGCCTGGGAAAGGGCCTCGGCCTCGATGCCGGCTCCTCTCCCAGCCCAGACCTCGCCCTCGGGATGCAGCAGGAGCAGGTGTGACCCTGGCCTGACTCGTCCTGATTTGGCCTCGCCCTGCTGATGAGCTGCAAAGGGAGCCTGCCGGTGCTGGGCACCACTGCGCAGCCCTGGGAGGGCCCTGTCTCCTTGGCAGGTCCTTGTCCCCACCGCTGGCCCAGCCACAGGGACGAGCTAAGCAGCAGGGAAGACCCAAGAAGGGGGAGGGAACGCTTCCTGCAGCCTCCAGGACTCCAGAGTTAGGACGGAGACCGGCTGCTGGGCCACCTCCTCCCTCAACCAACACAGCCGGGCCCCTACGGAGTGAGTGCCGGATTGCCGGCTCTCTCCCTGCTGCACCCCCACTCCTGCCCTCAATACACTTCCCCCCTCCCTCTCCCCTGCTTTTCCCAGGATGATGGCAAGTAGGATAGCTCTTGATTTGTTCACAACTCAGCGAACGTCCACTGAGCAGCCACCAGGCGCTGGAAACGGGGCCAGGCCTAGAGCTTGGGCAGGGACACAGAAACTGGGCTTCAGGCACGGGTGGTGAGGGACTCACCCCGCCATGGACCCCCAGCCCCAGGCTTACACGAGTGATGCGCACAAGTGCCCTCCATGGGCACAACCTGGACCCTGAGCCCCCTGCCTTGCTGAATGGCCCCAGCGCCCACTCTACAAGAACAGGATTGTAGCGACAGGATCTCAGTGGCGGTGACGGAGGGGCAAGCCCCAGAGCCATGGCCTTGGCCACAGTCCCAGCCTCCTCTCCCCCTGAGCAGCCTCAGAGCCTCCTGCCTTCCTCCTCCTCCTCCTCCTTTCACCTCCCTGCCGGTACTTCTAGGATGTCTGTGGAGCATCTAGTATTCGTCAGGTGCTGGGCCAAGCACCAGACAGCACGGCAGGCCAGCCCTCGGGTCACTTTTGGACCCTCTCTGAGCCTCAGTTTCCTCCTCCAGAAATGGGATTAGCACAGCCCCCCACCGGGCGAGGGTGGAAGAAGCGCTTTTCAGGCACCAGTCAGGTGCCTGATGCATAGGGGGAGCTCCCCAGTGCCCCCACCCTGCCCCAGGGCAGGACGGGCTGATGTGAGGCCTGGACTTAAAGGGAGAGAGGTCGGAAGGCCACAAGCAACTGCTATGCTTGTGTTGCTAAGGCAGCCCCAGGAGCTTCCTGGAACTGGATCCAAATCCATGATGGGGACCATCAGGCTGCTGCCAGATGGCCTAGGGGACAGGAGGAAGAAGTTGCCTCCAGGCACAGAGGACTCTGGGAGCACCTGCAGTGGCAGTTGATAAATGAATCAAAGCCAGATGCTACCAAGGCAGAAGCAGCAGAGGGTGGGCCCCAACCTGCAGTCGGCTACTCCGGGGACAGTGAAGATGGGGCAGAGCCCGAGACCCCACTGGGCCGTGTCTGGAGAAAGGGCACTGTCTCCCCGAGGCCTGCAAAGGCCAGGCAGGGAGGGCACCGAGTCACGCCTCTAGGGACACTGGGAGCCAGAGGGTGGCAAGAATGGAAGCTTTGGGGCAGGGGGGGTGCCTGGAGAGGTGGGGGCAACAGGGATGGTGGGCAAGGACCCAGGGAGGGACGACCACAGTGGCACAGTCAGCTCTTCCTGCAGGCTCTTTTTGGGTTTCCTTGGTTTTGTTTTTCCTTTTTTTTGAGACAGAGTCTCACTCTGCTGCCCGGGCTAGAGTGCCGTGGCATCAACCTAGCTCACAGCAACCTCAAACTCCTGGGCTCAAGCAATCCTACTGCCTCAGCCTCCCAAGTAGCTGGGACTACAGGCACGCGCCATCATGCCCAGCTAATTTTTTCTATATATTTTTAGTTGGCCAATTAATTTCTTTCTATTATTAGTAGAGACAGGGTCTCGCTCTTGCTCAGGCTGGTTTTGAACTCCTGACCTTGAGCGATCCGCTCGCCTTGGCCTCCCAGAGTGCTAGGATTACAGGTGTGAGCCACCGCGCCCAGCCTTGTTTTTCCTTTTAAGGACAGGGTCTCACTCTGTTGCCCAGGCCGGAGTGCAGCGGTGCAATCGCAGCTCACTGCAGCCTCCAGCTCCTGGCCTCCCGCAGTCCTTCTGCCTCAGCCACACCAAAGTGCGGGGAGGACAGGTGTGAGCCTCCTTGCTGGGCCAGCCGCAGGCTCTTTAACAAGAATTAGCAGAGGCCCCCCAGGCCTTTGACCTCTCTGTTCCCTGCCCCTGGGATGCCTCACAGAGATCTTCTTCCTGTCTTTCTATACCCAGGTCCGGTGTCCCCTCCCCAGACAGGCCCTTCCCGGCCCCCTGGCTACCCTGCCTCCACCCCTGTCACCCATGGGTCCCCTGGCTCCACTCCGTGTCCTCCCCACGGCCAGCTCTGGGGGGCCAGCTGCACCTCGGCCGCTCCCTGCTCGGCCCCCACAGCTAGCACACAGGGGCCCCCGCTGGCATTTGCTGAAGGGCTGCGGTTCGCAGGGCCCTCTCACACTCAGCATTAAATCCGTTCATCATCCCTTAAGCAGACACTTCCTGAGCACCTGCTATGTGCCAGGCCCTGTACCAGAGGCCAGGGGCACCGAGGGACACGGTGAAGCCTCTCAGTCTGCGGAGGACATCGCTGTTAAACTCATGCCGTGTTAAGAGAAAAGGAAGCGGCAGCGGGCGGGGCTTAAGAACACAGACTCGGGCCAGTGTCCCTAGCCCAGTCCTGCCGCTCACCAGTGCCGTGGGCCTGGGCGGGGGCTCCGCCCTGTGCTCGGTCTCCTCAGCAGGGCTGCCAAGCAGAGGGGCCTCGTCGTGGGTTGTGGAAGGGGCAGAAGTGTGATGTGAGCCCAGGACAGGTGGCCCTCTCGAGAGGCAGTGATTACTGTGATTGCCACCATGGGAACAGGGCCAGGCAGTCTGCCAGGGCATCTGACCTGTCCTCGCCCTCTGAGGGCATCTGACACACAGCCCCCTCCCCCACCGCGCTCCCTCCCTCGGTTCCGTTCCTGGGCGCAGACCCTGCCCAGGATCCAGCCCAGGATCCAGCCCCTTCCCCCTGTCCCCACCATCCCCGGCTCAGGGCCCTGTCATCCTTCTCCTGGAAGGAATAGCGTCTCTGCTTCCACACCTGCCTCCCGCCCCTGCTGCCTCACCCTGGCCTTGGTTTCACGCTGTCTCCCCCGCCAAAGTGCAGCCCCCACGGGGCAGGGACCTGGTGTCCCCGTGCCTGGGGGAGCCTGGCGCATAGTAAGTGCTGTGGGAGGAACGAAGGAACAAACGCACGAGGGGACGTGGAAGATGCGTCGGAGGTGGCCAGGGCGCCACTGTCGCCCCCATTCTACAGAGGAGGAACCTGAGGCCAAACAGGCTTCCTGAGCTACAGCCGGCAGCACCCCTGGTGTGCTGGGGGTGTGTCCCAGTGACTCCCCACCATCGCCTACTGGTGCGGAGAGGCTTGGGCGCACAAGCTGGGTACAGCAGGAGGAGCCACACTGGTTATTCATTTGGAAAATGCAAGTGAAAGGGCCAGTGTCGACCGCCTGGGACAGGTGCTCAGATGGGCAGGGCTGGCTGCAAGGAGCAAAGCACCCCCGGCCCCAGTAACAAAATGACAAAATGACACCTGTCTAAGTTTTCAAGGAAAAACTCTGTTCCATGGGACCCCTTGCCCCAGCCCAGGCCTCCTCAGCTGCCCCCTAAGGCCCCACTCCCAGAGGTCTCCTGCCTCCTGCCCCTGTCAGCCCCAACTTTCAGTCCCCCTGGCAGCCCAGGGAGCCTGACCACTTCCCTGACCTGGCCCCGTCCCCCGCCCTTGGAGTGAAGACACCATGGCCTTTTGTGGTCCTGCCCGCGCCAGCCTCCCAGCTCACCTCCTTCCCTTGCCATCTGACAGTCCCTGACACATAGCGCTCCTCCTGCCCCCGAGCTATTCTGCGTGCTGTTCCCAATGCCTGGGACACTTTGTCAGAGTCAGAGAGCTTGGGAATGTGCAAGGCAGCCCTGAGAAGTCAGCTCCAGTCCCCTGCAGACTTGAGGCTCCTTCCTGGGACCCTGCAGTGGCATTTACCTCTTGGTGACCCCACCAGTCTCACCGAGACAGCCACGAGGTCAGGCCTGGGTCTCACTCACCATGGTCCTCAGCACCCAGCCCAGGCCCGACACGTAGGGAGCCGGCGAGGGTTGTCCACAGGGACCTGAAGCTCCCAGGACTATGTTTTCTAGCCTGTGTGGCCCAGACCCAAAGAGCTGTCCTGAGACTGCCCAGGAGCTGCCCCTCAGCCTGGCAGTGCTCGGGCCCGCCGGCTCAGCGAGGGGAGGCACCAGGACCCCAGCTGTCTCAATAAGAGGGGGCATTGAGGTGCCCTGGGGGGGTGGCTACAGCCTCTGACCACAACGCTGCCCTTAAGAAGCAGATGGTGCAGGGGAGGTGGCACTGGGTCTGAGGATGGGGCATCTGGGTTTGATCCAAGGGCAGCCACCTACTAGCTGGGGACAATTCCACACCCACCTCCTGAGGTCTTTGTGAGAATTAAATGAAAATAAGGACAAGTCCCAGGGGTCTTTGTAAACTGTAGAGTGCTACACAGACGCCAGCCCCTTTAACTGTATGTGTGAGACCTACATGTTCTAACAGAACACAAGAGCGAAAACTCCAGCTGGTGTCTGGTCAATATCTTGGTGAAACACAGACCTGGGTTCAAATCCTACCTCTGCTGCTTCCTAGCTGCATGGCCTCGGCAAGTCACCTGCCCTCTCTGAGCGCGAGCTCCCTCGTGTGCAGCGCAGAGGCGTCGCAGCGACCCGCCTGCAGGTCTGCTGAGGGCTGCGTGGGATGAGGCAGGTCAGGTGCTGGGAGCCGGCCTGGCCCTGGGCTCTGGGCCGTGACTGGGCCATGGCTGGGACGGCTCTGGCTTCTGCCTGAGAGTTAAGTGGCTCTCAGGAGCTAATCCCAGAGTAAATGGGCTGGGGGTTGGCAGCCAGCCAGGGTTTTTAATTAGCTCCTGCCTCAAGATGCGGCTGCTGTTGCTCCACATTGGCAGTGGGCGCCTGCGACGAGGGGAGGTCCCGGCCGCCCCCCCCCGCTGCCTCGGAAGGAGCTGCCCACGTGGTCCAGCAGGCCCGTCCAGCCTGCACAGCCACTGCTAGCAGCAGCCAGCATGAGCTTTCTAGAGCCCAGCTCTGATCCCGGCACCTCCTACCAAAGCCCTCAGATGTTACACACACACACCCCTCCATCCACACTCTCCTTGGCCACGCTGACCGTCTTTAAGTGCCTCAAGATCTCCAGGCCTCGGCACAGGCTGTTCCCTCTGCCTGGAACTCCCTCCTCCCTGTCTTGCTCAGTGAACTGCTCAGCCTTCAGATTTCACCTGCGATACCCCCTACCCAATGGGGCTGCTTTCCTCCTTGCGAGCCGGCGGCCAGGGCAGCACGCAGCACCTTTCCACATCGTCGCCCGTCTCTCCCCTGGACCCTAGACTCCAGGAGGGCAGGGGCAGTGTCAACCTGTGCACGCTGCCTGGCTAATGGGTACTTGCCAAGTGTGTATCGGTTGACCGAGAGCCTAAGTGCCACTGTAGTGCCAAGCACCTACCCCCCGGTCCCCTCCTTGGATCCTTGCAACAATCTTGCCAAAGGGAGTTATTGCTGAAGAAATCGAGGCCAGAGCCAGCGAGGGCACAGTGGGACTGGACGCTGGGCCTGGCTGGTGCCTGCTCAGGGCCCACCCACAGCAGTCGGCTCCATCACTGGGTCCCTGCCATGCTGGCCCCAGGCCCTGCAGCTCCCGCCTGTCCTGAGCCAGGCGCTGTGTCCATGGACGCAGCCCGTGTGGGTCTTGTTCATTTCCTGTGTCTCCAGTTGCACGAGTGAGCGGTTTGATGTAGGTCTTGGAGACATTTGTCACATTTCCCAGGAGAGCGTGGGCGGAAGGTGCTGAGTGATGAATTTCTGTGTGGCCTCCTGACAATCTGCCATGCTTTGCCCTGGTGGGGTCTGTAAGGGGAGGAAGACGGGGGCCCCTCCTCCCCACCCCTGACTTTTTTCTCCCTCCAGAAACGGATGCAGGTCCCAGGGAAGCAGCCTGACAAGCAGTGCCCAGATCCCAGATCTGCCAGCAGCCCCACGCAGCGTCCAGCAGAGTCCGTCTACACGGTGAGTCCTGGGGCCTGGTGCCGGGTCTGATGCTGTGGCTTGGTCTTGTGCCAGCCCTGAGACCTCTCTGAGGCTCAAGTTCCTCATCTGTAAACACCCTACCTTGTGGGATGTCTATGAATGTGAAGAGAGGTTACCCGTGTAGAGTCCCTGGAAGGTACACCAATGTCAGGTGCCACCCGCCCCCCTCCTTGGCACGGACCTTCGCTTCTGGAACAAGAGGTAGCAAGGCCAGAAGATGGGGAGAAATTGCAAAAATTCCTTCATCTGCCCACTGACGGTGACCAGCTCACCAACTTCTCCTCTTTTTGTTGCACAAACAACATCACAGCAACAACAACCAAAAATCACAGAAAGAGGAAAAGGTCAGGCAGCGTCCCACGCCCTCGACACATCAGTGATTTCGATTACTCACTTTCTTCCCACCACACACGGACATTGCTTTATATCATTCCAATGGCAGTGTAGACCCTGTTTGTTCCACACCCTGTCGTGTCCCAAGCATTTTCCCAACAGTCTCGATAATTATGCGAGGGGTGGCTGCAGTGCATGGGGCCACCCTGGCCCGCCCAGCCCCGCAAGCGAGGCTGCTCTGCCCCATGCCTGGGGCCAAAGAGGGCGAGGAACACTCTTTTCCAGTTATGTTTCTCTTAGCTCTACAAGTAACATAAGCTTATTGTAGAGAAAGTGAAAAATGCCACCCAGTGTCAGCTGGGCTCTCAAGCCCGCGTGAGCTCCCTGGGGAGTTCCTCAGGCTGCCTCCGGCCCCAGGACACTGCCTGTATCTCCTGCTGCTGTTCCTGTCCCCACCACCGTGACTCACTCATGAACTCAGGTCCTTCCTCCAAGGCCCCAAAACCCCACACAGAAGTTCAGAACGTGGCCATGTCTGCTGACGATGGGGGCAGGGGCAGTGAGACGAGGGAGTGTCACTGCAAGGCAGCGCCGACAGCTCCAAGTGGAACATGACACTTCTCGAAGGGCCTCCAGCCCCTGCGCCCCAGGGAATTTCCACCAGCGCTGCCTTGCACGTGGCTGCAGACTTGCCCGCGTGCTGCTCCCGCCCCGCGCCCGGCTCTCCGCGTGGTGTTTTCTCTAGGAGGAAGCCTGGTGTCAGCTGCTAAACGAAAACATTTCTCTCTCTCCTCTTCTCTCTCTCCCTCTCTTTCTTACTCTCCACACACACACACACACACACACACACACACACACACACACACACACACAGTGAGTGGGATATATATAAAAGAAGATAACCAGCATCATAATTCCGTCTTCTTCCAGGATAAATACTAGTAATATTGATTTCTATACTTTCCTGGCTTTTTTCTACAAATACACACAAGACCTGCACACACACTCACTACATACTTAAAAAAAAAAAAACTGGAGTGGTGCAGCTGTTTTTTTCCTGACCGGCCCATGGCCGTCCTTCCCCGTGAACACACCTCCTCTGTGAGGGCATTTTAATGGTAGAGCTCTTTGGGACGGAGCTTCTTCCTCACCGTGTCTGGAGTCCTCCGAGACTCAGGCCGACTTCTCTGGAGCGTTGTGGAGACTGAGCCGCCCGCTGGGTTACAAGGCAGCTGGGAGAGGTTTGAGGACCAGAAAGGAGAGGTGACGTGAGGCCAGAGGACTTCGCTCAGCCCCTGAGACAAGGGTCTACTGGCCGGGGTTGGACCTGGGCAGGGAAGAATGACATTAACCACAATAATGATGCTACCAGGAGCTATTCGTAGTGTACCTGCCATGTGCCAGGCACTGCGCTAGGACACTACACCCAGATCCTCTTGATAAGGCTTCAGGGTACAGGTGTCCCCATTTTCATTGTATTTTCTAAACGCCTATTGCTGGTATGCAGAATATGGCTGATTTTTGTATACTGGCTTTATATAGAGTCACTTTGCTGAATTCACTCATTAATTATGATAGTTTCTCTGTTAATGCCTTTGGATTTTCCATGCACCCAGTCATGTCATCTATGAATAATGGAAGTTTCACTTCTTCCTTTCCAACGCTCACACCTTCTAGTTCTGTTTTTCCTGATTTATCTCACTGCTGAAGACCTCTCCTATGACAGGCAGCAGGAGTGGGGACAGCAGGCCTCCTTGTCTTGTTCCTAACCTCCAGGAAGGGTTTTATATGTTCTTCCTTCTTTGGATGGACACTTGGATAGTTTCCTATCTTTCTTTTTTTCTCATTTATGCATTTAAGGCTATGAACTTCCCTTTAAGTGTGGCTTTAGCTGCATCCCACAAGTTTTGAAATGTCATATTTTCATTATCTTTCAGTTTCAAATCTCCATTCAGAATTCTTCCTTACCCCACTGGTTATTTAAATGAATGTGTTTTGCTTAATGTTTGATTATTTTCTGGTTATGTTCTGTTTTTTATTTCTAGCTAATTCCACTATAATCAGAAAATATATTCTGCATGATTTTAATCCTTTTAAATCTTTTGAGACTGGCTTTATGGCTCAGGTTATATTCTGTGTGCACTTGAAAAGAACTTGTATCATGCCTGTTTGAATGAGTGTTCTATATATGTCAATTAGGTCAAGTTTATTGATTGTGTTGTTAAAATATTCCATATCCTTTTTGATCCTTAGTGATTTTTTTTGGTCTATTTCATCAGTTGTTAAGAGAAGTTAAAATCTACCAGTATGATCATGTATTCGTCCATTTCTCCTTTCATTATGTTAATTCTTGCTTTTTATTCATGTGGAAAAGAGCTCATGATCTATTACGACATGAAAAAAATCTGCACTATTTCAATTTGTGCTTAAAAACTTGACCTATTAAGAGCATGGATTTAGGGTGGGTCAGACAGACTAGAGATCGAAGCCTAGTTCTTTCACTCACGGGTTCTGCTACTTAAACTTTCTGTCTGAGTCTTGGTTCCATAGTCTGCAAACTGGGGTTAAGGAGGCAATGTTGCATTCACAGCTTACAAACATGCCATGGGTTCTTCCGTCTTAAATTCCTCACCTTGAGCCCGCAACTGCCTGTAGGTACCTGCCCCTTCCCCGCAACTCCGTGTAAGGGAACTCCAGAATTGTCACACCCTCACCTCCAGTTTCTCTCCCTCTCCTTTCTGACCTTCTCTGTCAGGCTTGCAGCCCTCTCTCCACCAGGACTCTTCTTCCCAGGATCACGTTGAGGCCACACTGTTACACCCCGCGGGCAGTTCTCTGTCCTCACCTCCCTTGATGAACCAGCAGATCTGACTCTGCTGAGTGCTCCCTCCTCCTCGACACACTGTCTTCACTCACTTCCACCATGGTCCACTCTCCTGGTCCTCCTTGACTCCCGCCTCCCCAGTGCCCTCCCTGGTTCCTCCTCAGGACCCAGGGAGCCCTGACCTCTGCGCATTGGGGCAGGCGTTGGAGCGCGGTCCTGGGACCCCTTTTGTTTTACCTCCACTCCCCGCCCTGGGTGATCTCGTTCAGCCTCAGGTCCCGAAGACCATCTGTATCCTGACGGCTCCGAAATTTGTATCTCTAGCCCAGACTTGGGCTCTGAACAGCAGAGTCAGCTCTGCTCGCAGGTCAGAGTGGCATTGCTCTCAAGCCAAACTCCAATTCTTTGCCCACCTAAGTGCCTCCTCCCATGATCACCCTCCATCCTCCCAGCTGCTTGGGCCAAAAATGCTGGGGTCATCCTTTCCTTCTCTCCTTCAGTCACTGCCCATCTCTGATCCACCAGTGAGTCTTGCTTCAGAATGTGTCTGGAATCTGACCCTCCTCACTGCCTGGTGCTAGCACTGGGGGGAGCCACTGCTGCATCTTACCTGGAGTCCTGCAGGGGGTCACCAGGTGGCCGGCCTGTTTCCATCCTTGCGCCCACGGTCTCTGTGCCACTGGGCAGCACCCAGAGTGACCCTATTAAACCATCAACAGATTGTGCCCTGTGTTCAGGGCCCTTGGTGAGCCCAGGTCCTCCAAGAAGCAGAGGACAGGATTAAGTGAGCAGTGATTTTATTAGAAACCCCATGAGAGAAGATGGGGCCTGGGGAACGCTAGGAGGGCAGTCCCGCTGCACGCAGGTCAATATGGACAATAAGCTGGGAAGTAAAATGATCTGATCATTTTACTGATCCTGCGGGAAGGAAGGCCGAGGGTCTGCACCCTGGACTGGCACACCGTGATGTGAGTCCCCTGTGAGTGAGGCTGTGGGGATGCCCACGGCAGAGGCACGTGGCCTCCATGCAAACGCGGTGATGGCTTTCAGAGCCCAGCAGCTGTCGATTCCCAGCCCTCGGTGGATTCCGATCCCTGGAGGTGGAGTCTGCGGAGCAATTCTCTTGACCACCACAGTCCTGCCCAGGTTCCTGTCTCGCTCAGGGTCAAAGCCAGCATCCTCAGGTGCTCTGTCTGCCCTGCCGCAGGGCCTATGCGCTGCTGCGCACTCAGCCCTCTGCTCACACAGGACTTTCCAGTGTGGCCTTCCCTCACCTCCCTCTTAAAACTGCCGCCTCCCACTCCCCCTCCCTCCCCAACCCCTGTCTTCCTTCTGTGTCTCTCCAGCGCCTCCAGCTGCCTTTTACTTCCCAGCTTATTGTCCGTCTCCAGCCTCCTCCCCACCCCACAGCAGCCCAGTGCATACAGTAGGTGCCCGTGGTCAACTGCTGTGTAGATGGGCAGAAGACCGTTCTTGCCTTCCAGTATGTCTAGGGTTCCATAGGGCCCAGCACAGGGCAGAGGGGACACAAGGGACACCCTGTGGCAAATCTGGAGCGTCAGCATTGTGGTTTGCACCCTCCCTCTGGCAGCTCTGCTCCCATGCTGGCCTGGCCCGGTGGGTGTCCTCACTCCCACTCTCCAGCCCCTCCTGCTCCTGCTCCTCGTTCAGCCCAAGGGACTTTTCCAACACACGACTCTGATGCGGGGTCAGAAGAGCCTTCGGAGGCTCCCCACTGCCAACGCCTCAGCCTGGAGCTGGGGTGCTCCTTCTCGACTGACAGCTCCTGTCTGAACAACACCCCAGATCTCACCATCACCCTAGCGTCCAGCCCTCAGATCAGGTTCAGGCCCAGGGCAGCTGACATGGACTCTGGCCTTAGCCCACCTGGAGGAAGGCCTTCACACCTCTGCGGCTGATGATCTTTCAGGCCAGCACTGTTGACTGAGGGGCAGCAAGAGGAAAAGGGCCTGGGTCCCAGCCAAACAGCCCAGCGCAGCCTGAATACAGCACAGCAGGGACCTGCACAGCCCTGCGGGCCACTTAGGAAGCCTGTGCAGTCTTGTCCCGGCAGGCACACCTAAGGGAGGCTGTCCCCATCATCACCACGGAAGGCCAGGAGGAGCTGGTTCAGAGGCTCTGAGGGTGTCCTGTTGACAAGGCTGCACACTGCATTTCACAGCCTAGTGATCGGGTCACACCCTGAATACAAATGCAGCCCAGCAGGTCAGGACTTGTCAAAGACTTCACTCAGCAGCTGCTAATTGGTGGCCACCTCCTCAGCAGCCCTGCCCTCAGCAGCACGGCTGCTCCTGCCCTGCCTGCTGTACAGCCGCCCCTTGCCCCACCACCACGTGGGTTAGAGGCCTGCAGGGTCCCGGGCAGAGTCCTTTTCTCTGGCTCTGGGCCCCGTGGCCTCTCTGGGCTCATGTGTGCCAGGCAGCCCATCTGAGCTGGGCAGGAAGGAGAGCGGACCACCCGTAGGACCCCAGATGTGCTTCCCTGCCGAGACACCAGCAGGGAGGCTGTTTCCCTCCCTTCTCTCTGTGACCAGAAACGTCTAGCTCTGAGGGGTCCAGCTTGGAGGGGCTGTCAGATCTGCCCCAACTTGGAGGGGTGCAGGCCTGGGTGGACAGTGGGTGGGGGCCACAGGACTACTGAGGAGCATCTCCCATCCCCCATGCCGGGCTTAGGGGCAGCTGATGCTCCGGGCATGCATGAAGACCACACAGGCCAGAACAGGCCTTAGAAGTTTCTTCTACCAGAAATGGGGCTTCTCCCTGGGGCAACTCTGCCCCCTTTCCTACTAGGAGGCAGGGTGGAAGCCCCTCTCCCAAGACCCACCCTGTTTCTGGCTCAGAGACCCCTTGAACTTGTCCCCTGGGCCACTCCACCATCCCCATGGCTGATGCCCTTGAAGTGAGGGTCTCCCAAGCGCCTAATGGTTTATTACAAGGATTTTCATGCCTCTTGGCGCCTCCCTCCCCCCTCCCTTTCTCCCTCCCCCCTCCTCCTCCCCTCCTACCTCCCCGCCCTCCTCCTGTCTCTGAGCACCACCTGTCTCTCCAGCCTGCCTCGGCAACCCCTGCTTGCCTGTTGCCAGGGAAACCGCCTCCTTGGCAACCAGCCGGCATCCATATGACACGTACGCTTGCACACGGGAAGGAAAGGCTTTGCTCTTGCTTAGGCTGTTGGTGGGCTGTGCTCCGGAGCCCGGCGGGTTCTGAGGGAGGGTCCAGGCTGTGACCACAGCAGGGGTAGGGGGAGCAGACATCACGGTTCCCTTGATGATCACTCAGCGGCTTATTAAGCACCTACTATTTGCCTATGTGCAGGGCCCTTCATGCACAATATCTCCTCTAGTCATGCATTGAGCCTGCATGATGAGTCCCGTTTTACAGATGGGGAAACTGAGACACAGACAGTTTTGTTTGTTTTTAAGGGGTTGCCTATTGCTGACAGGTGTCAGAGCCAAATCTAGTCTTGTCTGACTTCAAAGCCCTGATTCTTCCTACCACCTTCAGGTCTCTGGTCAGGCCCCTTGTAGCTGGGCCTAGAGTGAGTGTGGCCCGGGGACACACCCAAGTGGACGAGGAGCCCCTCACCACAGCCCATTTGGCGTCGCTCCCTTTGTGCCAAGCACAGCTGTAGGGCCAGGAATCCAGAGACAAACCAGGCACAGTCTCTGCCCTCAAGGGCTTCGAGTCTGGTGGGGTCTGGTGGGCAGCGGGCTCTGACCTGACCCCGTGGAGGGGTAGAGGCCAGGGTCTCGGCCGAGCTCATCACCCCTGCGGCTGCCTTGGGAGGGGCATGGGCAGCAGTGGGGCTGTGGTCTGAGAGTGGCAGTGGGAGCCTGGGACCTCCAAGGAGGAGTGCTGGGGAATGATGGGGGCCCGGGTGGCCTGGGATGGGTAGCTGAGGCAGATGAAAGGAAAATGACAGGCAGGTGGAGAGGGAGAGGGTGTGCTGAGAGCCAGGACTGGGCTCCGGAATGCCCCAGCAGGGCACAGGAGTGTGACCTCAGCGGGTGCCTAGGTCATCCATGAGCACAGGCTGGGGTGCGGATCAGGGGAGACCTACAGGATTAGGGTGGGTGGGTAGGTGGGACCCTCACAGGGGCAGGCGCTTTGAACCAGCAGAATGAGGGCATCCTGTTGGAGCAGTGGCCACATGTGTCATGCAGGCGCTGCTGGCTGCCAAGCCCTGGAGGACCTAAGGACAGGCAGAGATGGCAGGACTATGCCTGGGCCCTTCTTGCCAGACAGGTGGAAGCCTGCATAGAGCCTACTGCGCGGAGCACAGGCTCTGCTGGAGTCCTCAAGGCAGGCAGCAGGAAGCAGAGAGGAATTAGCCCTGTACAGGCAGGGGTGGGGATGGTGGCTGAGGAAGCGGATGTAGGCGCAAAGGTGTGGTCGTGTATGTGGCCTACAGGGCTCCGCCCTGCCCTGGGCTCTCATAGTGGCGTGTGTGACAGGGTGGGAGGCTACCATGAGGCCTGGGGACTGTCCCCAGCCTACCTGCCTCTGACCCTGGCACCCTGTCTCCTGCAGGCCCTGCAGCGCCGAGAGACTGAGGTCTATGCGTGCCTCGAGAGTGAGGATGGCAGCCCGCCCGCCGCCCGGAGCCCGGCCTCCCAGGTATGCAGGGGCTAGGGCTATGAGCCCCAGGCCTGGGGACACCAATTCTGGCTTCTCATTCCATCTGACCCCCTCATCATCTGCGAAGTGGGGTTAGATAGGATATGGAAACCAGCCACCTGCTGCTGAATCTCAGCCCTCTCCCAGGCAACTGGCGCTGGGCAGGAGGACTAGTGGGTGTGAATTCCTCTCCAGCCCTTAGCAGCTGTGCAGCCCTGGCCAAGGTACCTGACTTCTCTGTGCCTGAGTCGCCTCGTCTGTAAACTGAGGAGTCTAACAGTACCCACCTCACAGACAGAATGATTTGCTGAGAGGGCTGCCCAGGACCCTGCAGGTGCCCAAGCAATATGAGCAATCGTAACTACCACTGGGCGCAGTGTCCACACTGGCCCATCAGGCAAGGGGTGTTAGGCTTCTAGCAGCCCTCAGGCTGGGGTTAGCTAAAGTCAGGAGCTGGCGTGTGACTGGTGCCAGCTCGCTGGCCTGGTCAGGGCTCTGTTATTGCTGTGCCAAGACCTTAGGCATATTACTTAATCACACTTTCTCTCTTAAACCTCCGTTTGCTCATCTGTAAAGTGGATGAACGGTGTTTTCCTGCAATACCAACTACCCTGAATTCAAATTAGTTCCAAGGTGAATTGCATCTGCTGCACCAGAGCTTTGAACACTATAAAGTCAACTGGTACAGAAGTTCACGGGCACCTTGGAGGCATTGTCGGGGAGTGCAGGGGGCTGGTGCTTGGCTTTCTCTGGCCCAGGCTGGCACTGCTTGTTGAATCTCCTATTCTCAAAGCCCTTTCTCTACACAGTCCTGAACTAGGCGCTGACTGGAAGCAGGGCTTCCCCACGCTGGGACCCCCAAGGATGTCTGGGCCATCTCAGGCAGTGCTGGCCCCGTGCCAGGCCCTGGGGTGCTAGACAGGAGAAGTAGGCGTGTTCCTGCCCTCTGGGAGCCTCGGACTACAGGAACAATGTCCCTAACACCATGACACACAGAGACATCTGTAGCCCTATTTTGAGGGATGGACTCTGGGGAGGGACTAGTCCAGGGCTGGGGGGCAGGAGGGGTCCCTGCTACTCTAAGATGAGCCCCCACAGACAGGGTGAGTAGGAGGCAGTCAGGGAACAGGTGGGGGCATCCCAGGCAGCGGGGCAGCAAAGGGGAGGTGGGCACGGCTGGAGGGCAGAGAGCGGGGTGGGGGCAGCATGGTGGGAGAAGAGGCTGTTGCGGGGGGCAACACCCCCAAAAGCTATACAGGAGATGATCTGTTGCCTCTGACTAAAAGTAAATTAGTGCAAGTTCATTCTTTTCCTACCTAATATTCTCTCTCTGTCTTTTGCTTTTTTCCGTCCAGGAGAAACTGCATAGACTTGAGGACGACAGTGAATTGAACCTGGTCTATGAAAACCTCTAGGATGGCTCCACTGCCCAAGGACCTATTCCTGGATCAGAGGCTGGGCCAGCCCCTCCCTCCGAAGGACTTGACCTGACCCAGGAGTAAGGCCCCAGCGGCCCCCATCCCTCACCCTGCGTTCAAGACCCTTCCTGCCCCATTCAAGGACCTTGGCCGTCTGCACTGCCCCAACCTGTGCCCGGCCACCGAGTGTTTCCCGTCTTTGCCCTTTGCCGAGGCTATTCCTTCTGCCCAGGGGACCCCTCCCTGCCTGGCCAAGCCAGCAACGTGCTACTCAGTCGCCAAGGGCTTGCTTGGATGCCGCCCATTCCCGGAGCCCTCCGCACCCCCTCAGGCCCCACAGACTGGTGCATGCGGCTCCCTCGGTGCCAGCCTGTGCCAGGAAGGGCCCTGTCTGGTGGAGAGCAGACAGCGACTGCTCAGCTGGGCCAAAGGCATGAGGCGGCCACCAGTGGGGAACAGGGGGTGGCATGGGAGGCACGGAGTGTGGGCAAGGAGGATGAACCTCCCAGAGGTGGGACTAGGCTTAGGGACAGATCTGGAGGCCAAGGACGTGGCTGATGGGTGTCGGCAGGCTGGGCAGCAGCAGCAGGGAGGGGCCAGGTGCACAAGCGTGAGGAGGAGACCTGCTGTGTTTGGGGCGGGGCAGAGCCTGGCCTCTACACTCGCTGTGCCCCTGCTCCTGGCCCTCTGCTCCCTGGGCCTTCCCCATGGGGCTTCAGCGGCCCTTCCTTCCACCCCAAAGCCCAGGCCCCCAAAGTCCCCTGGCCTGGCCTATCCCGACACCACCACCTGTGGCCCCTCCAGTCCTCCTCTGTCTCTATCTGCCTTAGGCCCCATCCCCGGCCCTCTGTGGACTGAAGCCCCAGTGCCCCAAGGCCACCTCTCTCCAGTGTCTAGCTGTGTGGCTTGGTGCCCACGGGCAGAGGGCAGGTCCCCCCACATGGGCCCCTGTGGAGAGTGGCTCCTCAGCACCTGGCCCTGAGCCATTTCTGCTGCCCTCAGTACCCTCCCGCCCTCATTTCCCCTCTCGGGGCAGCCCCGCAGTGTCACTGGAAATCCATCCCCAGGGTGGCCCGGCTCTTGCGCTGCTCGCTCCTCCGCCCCCTCCTGCCCTGGGCTTTCCCACTGTTGGCTCCTTTGTGAATTGGGCAGGTGAATCCCCTCTCCCCACCTCCTGGCTATCCCAGAGGTCCCTCTGTTGGGGGGACCAGGCGTCCCTGGCCCACAGGATGGCCAGTGGCCCTCCGGCTTGGTTCTGAGCCCAGCCTTCAAGCGCGCAGCAAGGAGGCCTCTTAGTGGGATTACCAGGCTGCGGTGAGCCCAGCTCTCCAGGAAGCTGGGTTTTAATGAACTCCGTGCTGCTCAGGAAAGCGAAACTGCTGCGCACAGCTGCTCCCCAGCTCCCGGCTCCAGCAGCCTTAGGTGGGGCCCGGGTTGGGGCGGGGGGCACAGTGCAGTGGGCCTCCACTGGGGAAGCCGAAGCCAGCAAGCCCTGGGCCTCTCTGCCCTCAGCCCCTGGACCCTAGACCCTCTGCTGGGACCCAGCCTTTTTCAGGAGTAGTGAGGGGCCTGGTGGGGACATCGCTGCCATGCCCCGGCCTGGGCCCCACCTAGAGTGCCTGAGGGATCTGGGCAGGACCACTCCGCCTGGTCTTGCCCCTCCTCCACCCAATACCTTGCATGCTTCCCACACACTTGGAATAAAGTCACAGCTCCTCCCTGTGGCCTATAAGACCCTTGGGCACTGACCCATCAGCCCTTTGGTGGACACTGCTGGAGTCCACCAGGCGCTGAGGTCTTCGGTGCGGGAGGAAAGAGGCAGGAAGGAGGAGGAGGGTGCAGGGTGGAAGGTGGGGCCCTAAGAGGGCTGCGACACAAGGGAGGGTAGAGGAAGAATGTTCTGGGACTCCCAGTGGGCAGCAAAGAAGACTGAGCACCTGTTCCCACGCCCTGCAGAGACGAGCTGGCAGAGGGTGAGGGGTGGCAGATAAATTCAGGGTAGGGGTCCAGGGGCAGGGGGAGAAGGAGGAGCACAGGGGCCAGAGAGGGCCATGAACGTGAGCTCCCTGAGGGCTCTGCAAGGGTGGGGCAGGGAAGGGAGACGAACTGCCCTTGGGCGCCAGCTCCACCTCCCAGCAGCAAGTCACTGCCCACCAGAGCCTTGGCTTCCAGTGACAATCAAGACCACTCAGTGTCTCAGAGAGGACAGATGGGGACTCCCTGGCCCACATGGAAGCTCAGCGGGTGTGCGTTTCCTTCGAGATTCATCCTTCAGGAGAATCAGGCTGCCTGGGGCAGGGGGAAGGGTGTCTGCTAAGTGAGGAGCAGGCCTCCCTGGGAGCTGGGGACCCAGGCAGGCTCTGCAGCCACCCCCACAAGAAGCACCTGGGACGCAGCACGCTCAGGTGGGCAGGTCGGGCTGCCCAGGGCTGGGGTAGGGGCAGGGCAAGCACAGAGCTGAGGTAGGGGCTCTGGACCTGGGAGGGGAGAGGCTGAGAGAGCTGGGAGGGGTGGAGGAAAGGGAGCCTGGGACCTTCAAGGAAGGGCAGGTGTGAACTGTCCTGAGGGGACAGCCCTGCAGGACCTTCCCCCTGGGGTCCAGGGCAGGAGACCTCTGGGGTGCTTCCCTGTGCCTGGCCTGGCCCTGCCCTGACAGGATTTCCACCCCCAGCCCCACCTGCCCTGCTCCGGGGTCTCTAGCACCACCTTCTTCAGAGCCTGAGGGCATCTGAAACGTTTCATCTGCTTCCCCTGATACCCTCGGGCTCCCCTGCCTGCCTCTCGAGCAGCTTCGGTCATAAATGGCCAGAAATTTCTCCCTCTGGCTCCTGCTCCTTCCAGCACTTGCTTGAGAAAAGCTTCCCGGGAAACCAAGCCCGGGAACTTGAAGTGGGAGCAGGAAGTGGTGGCCCCTCCTCAGCAAAAATTTCCAGAGGATTCTGGCAGCAGTTTCCATGGGAACACGTGCTGGTTATAACACCGAACCTCGGTGGGGCAGGGTTCCCTTCCCCCCAGGACCCAGGACACGGGGGCGGTGCTGGCCGGTCAGCCAGGGCGCTTTGGCCCCGGCCCTCTTGAGCCTGAAGGCTAGTTACCAGCGAAACCTGCTCTTTTTTTTTTTTTAAAACACATTCTAATTTAAAGGCCATGCTCCATTCTAAGGATGCCTCTGGGATTTCAGGGATGGATTTTTATGTAGTTCAATAGTTTTCTTGGCAGACAGCTCAGCCAGGAGAGGTGGGCGGTTGCCTCAGCCCAGCCAGGCTGAGTGGTGTCTCTCCGTCCCTCCAGAATGCTGGGGGATGTCATTTGCCCACCCGAGGGGCTTCCCTGATCCTGAATTCAGACTTCAAGAGTTGAGGACGTGGGCGTGAGGGTGGAAGACACCTCCCTTCCTTGACCTATGGTCATAATTATGGCCTCTGAGCCTTGACTGAGCGTGGGTCAGGCCATCCTCTCTGTGCTGGGTGTTAGCATGTGTTTGTTGTGTGTGTATGCAGGTGACATATGCAGGTGACAGAGGCATATGTTATGGTAAAACATTAAAACTCCAGCAAAGTAAAATTCCCTGTGATGCACCTGCCACCTCCCAGCCTCCCTCCTAATCCCCTCCCCGGAGGGAACCGACAGAGTCGTCCGGGAGTGTTTTCTTCGCCACTGTTTGTGTTGCGCCTGTGTACACACGTGCGGACACGGGCGATGCGTGGCGTCTGTGTGGGCCTCCGCACAGCGCGCACGGAGCCCTTCCGTAGGTGGTGTTTGCACTCGCTTTGTGCACGCGGCCCCACGTGGTGGGGATCTGCCTGAGACAGCACACTGGAGCTGCCAGACTCTAATTACAGGGAAGGTTCTGCAGAACGGATGGATCCTAATTGAATCAGGCCCCTATCGAAGGCCGTTTCAGTTGTTTACGATTTTTCAACCTCACAGAAGGTGCTGCAGGGAACGTCCTCGTAAGTGCCTCCCTGGACACATCTGCAAAACTTTCTCTGCAGGAAATGACTAAAAGGGATTCCTGGGGCCCAGGGTGTGGAAATTCACTGTTTTAACAGACGCTGCCAGATCTGAGGCACTGAGGCGGTGCTGCTTTCTGTTCCTCCGACTCCATCTAGAGTAATGGGGTTTAATCCGGAAAACAGCCCTGCGAAGTCGGGGGCTGATAGCCTGGTTTTACCGAAGCAGAAGCTGCCCTTCAGAGGGGCTGGCTGGCTACAGGTCACACAGCCCAGCAGGGGTGACACCCTCCACAGGCCAGGGGAGGGAAGTGGGGGGGAGGCAGAAAGAGCCATCGAGGGACTTGATGTCCCCAAAACTAGGGAAGCCTATGGAAGGACAAAACTCCTTCAGAGACAGCCTGTCAGCCTCACAGTACTCATATCCAATTTCTCAAAACTGTGTATGTGGAGCAGGGGTCCTCCTGCCTCCCTGTGGTCTCTCTCCTTGGGGAAACGGAGGCAGATCAGCAAAGGCCCGGGGGCTCGGCCTGGCTCCTGGCAACCTGGACGTTCCCAGGCACAGCATGCCTGGAGGTGTGAGCTGCCTCCTAGAAGCTTTATAATCCAGGATAATGCTGCTGTAATTGGCCTTGTTTTGCTTTTACAATCCTCTCATTACCTGAAAACCTACTTTGCAAATGGCTGTATCTGGGGTGGGTTTTATTTTACCGCTTTGTGGACCTTGAAGCTCTTCCCCTAGCCCCACTCCCCAGTGATCAGGACACAGCCCTGCACCCGGCTCCCAACCATGGGCCTGGGCTGAGCCAGGGACTGCTCTTCTCCCCAGCACCCCCAACCCCATCACGCCCACCCATCAGAGCCTCCCTCCAACCTCTCCTCCCAGCCCTTCCCAGTCCCTGCACCAAACTGAACTTTCTATAGCACAGACCTGGCCCTTTCACCCTCCTCTCAAATCCCTGCGCTACCCTACAGGTGTGGTCAATTTGTTGCAATAAGGGGGCCAAGACCATTCAATGGAGAAAGAATAGTCTTTTCAACAAATAGTGCTGGGAGAACTGGACCTCCACCCACTGAGGATGGAGCTGGACCCCAACCTCACACCCTATACCAAACCTCGCTGTGGCTTCCATGGTCCACAGGATCGAGGCTCGACCCCTTACCCTGCACTCAGGGCTCTTGCCACCCCTTCATTCTTTCAACATTTGTCTTGCTCCGACTGTGTGCCAGGCCCCTTGCTGGGGCTGGGATAAGAGACAGAGGATGCTTCTGTCTTTGCAGAGTCCACAATTCATTTCTGACCAGCTCCGGCTGGCCCACAGTCGCCCCACACCCATCCATGCTCCCATCCATGGCTGCTGCTCCTCAAGATGCCAAACTCCCCACCTCTGAGCCTGTGCTCCTCCCATTCTGTCTGCCAAGGCCCTGCACCTTTGCCTGAGGAGTTCCTGCTTGAATGCCACCTCCTCCATGAAGTCTTCCAGAAACCCCCTCCCCCACCAAGCAGTTTCTTCAATCCTTTCTGTGCTCTTTCCTGTGCTGAATCAATTCAATCTCCCCAGGAAGCCATGAGCTTCCCAGCATGGCAGACACCTTATTTGCCTCTCTTTGTTCCTGCCTGATTCCTAGCAGAGGCTCAGGAGCCATTTGTTACAAGAAATAAATGAATCTTTTCCTTTCCTGTTAATTCAGGAAAGGAAATTCAGTGCCTATTCTTGCTGAAAAACAGAGTATTTTTTTTTTCAGTTTCCAGGAAGTGATTTCTAATTAGTATGTGACCCACTTTACATATGTGAAAACTGAGACAGACGTGTTGCCGCACCCGCAACACCAGGAGAGGCAAGGCAATGAAAAGTGCAGGTCCTGGAAGGCCAGCACCCCCATCTGATGGGGATGGGGTGGCTCTCTGCCAAGCTGTTGGAGGCCAGGCCAGACACAAGGGAAAAGCTTGCTGTCCTCCCGCCCCCATTCAACTCCTGGCTGCCAAGGCTGTCAAGAGCCTCTGATGACATGGGCCTGCAGACTGCGCATCAGGGGCCGAGAGCCCTGTTAGGGTGGTTCTGCTAATTGATCCTAGGAGCCCCTGTCACTGCCAGGGGACACCTCCGCAAGTTTGGCAATGTCCTGACGGCTGTCTCTGGCCTCACCAGATGGCCTCCCCTCCTGCCTCAGCTGTCTCTAGGCTCAGCCTGACACCCCCAACCATTCAAGGCCTGGGGCCCTCCCAGTAGCCAGCAGAACCGGCCAGCCCAGCCTGGGGGGATCAGAGGTGGGAGCACTGGAGACCCCTTGTGGGTCCCTCATGTTCCAGCCTGGTGACAACCATCCCAAGAGCAGCTGGGTTGGTGGAGGAGGCTCAGGGCTGCTCAGTCAGGACTCAGCCTCAAATGCCCCCCCACCTTCCTCCAGTGGCCCCACAGCCTCCTGCGTCCTATGGGTGGGAAACCCCGATGTGGCACGTGACTGGAATGCAGCCAGGGGAGCTGCTGGCCTCCCTGATCCGTTAGGACAGTCTATGCGGCCGAGTCCTGGGGACAGGGGCTGACATTGGAGCCAAGTACAGGCCCAGGAATAAATACGGTAATCGTGGTAACGCAAAGTGAGCCCTGAGCCCTTGCAGCCCAGCCTCCCATCATCCTGTGCAGCAGAGCACCCTGTCGCAGGGGACAAAGAAAGGAAAGGAATCTGTGAGGGGCTGAGGAGGAAGCTGACCCCAGGCCACTCTGGCCCCTGAGGCTCTACTCTCCCCACTATGTGTCAGGGCCCAGGGCGCCCCTGTCTTCTTTCTGGATACGAGCCTGGGGTGTGAGATCGTGAAGAGCATCAGGGTGCGCCATCCTAAAACTGTCCTGCTTTTGGGAACTGCTAATGGATATGGGGCTTTTTTAGAGGGTAATAGAAATGTTCTGGAATTAGATAGCGGTTGCACAGCCTTGTGAATGTGCTAAAAACCACTGAATTGTACCCTTTAAGAGGGTGAATTTTATGATATGTGAATTACATTTCAACAATATAAACCAAAAACAAACAAAAAGCTGCCCTATTTAAATACTTTCTGTGTCCCTTGTTCTTTACCCCTAGGACAGAGCCTGCGCCGGCGCGCACACACACTCCCTTCCTTGGGACCTGGCCCAGCTCCCTCCACCCCAGCCTGCCCCTCCTCCCTCCCTCCTTCAGAAGGGCCCTTCTGGGTCCTCTTCCAACTTCCAAGCTCTGGCACATGAAGCTCCCTCTGCCTAATAGCTAGTTAAATGCCTACTGAGTTCTTATCTGGATACAAGCGTGGATCCCATTTTACAGTTGAGGAAACCGAGCCTCAGAGAGATGTAGCAACTTGCCCAAGGCCACCTAGCTGGCGGGTGGTGCAGCTGCGATGCAAGCCCCAGCAGTGGCTTCAGAACCCACGATCTGAACCACTTTGCTCGGTGGCCTTCTGTGGTAGGCTGCATAATGCCCCCCAAGATGTCCACATCCTAATCCCTGGAACCTGTAAATGTTACCTTATATGGCAAAGACTTTGCAGATGTGATTAAGGATCTTGAGATGGGGAGATTATCCTGGATCAGTATAATCACAACTGTCCTCACAAGAGGGAGGCAGAGGGAGATTACAGACGGGTCAGCGGCAATGTGACGACAGAAGCAGAGAAAGGATCTGAAGATGCTACACTGCTGGCTTTGAAGATGAAAGAAGGGCCATAGCCAGGGAATTTAGCTCTAGAAGCAGGAAAGGGCAAGGAAGTGGATACTCCTCTAAGCGTCTGGAGGGAATGTGGCCCTACAAACAGCTTGGTTTCTGCCTATTGAAACTGATTTTGGATGTCTGGTCTCTGGACCTGTAAGAGAAAAAAACGTGTGTCATTTTAAGTCACCAAGTTTGTGGGATTTGGTTACAGCAGCTATAGAAAATGAATACATTTTCCCTCCTAGGAGAGCCTATTCAGCCTCCCAGGCTGAGCCTCTGTGCTCACCCTGACCTTGGGCCTCTTCTCTCAGTGCTCCCAGCACTGACCTTACCAGGCTGGCGTCATCCTTCGGTTGCCCAAGGGCAGGCACCAGCTCTGGAGCAGAGTGGAGGAGGAAACTGAGGCTTGGAGAGGGGAGGGGAATGCCCCACATCACTCAGCTGCCAAAAGGCAGAGCTGGGGAACGTGTGGCCAAGAGATGGCCAGGCACCCAAGCTGAAGGGCTCTTGAGAGAAGAGGCCACACCTGCTGCCACTGCCCCTGAATATCAAGCGCAGCACCCATCTGGGCCCGCACAGAATTGCACCATTCCTGGTGGGCCTGGCGTTAGGGGAACCTGATAGCGAATTCCAAACCAATAAGAGCAAATAAATGAGGGGTGATTACCGACAATAGGAGAGGATACGCGGCGGGGTGCCTCCAAATAGCATCTCCCCAGCACGTTGTAAGTGCTTTATAGGTCATTAACTACTTGACAGAGAGAGCCTGACACTTAAAGCAAAGAATTTGGTGCCTCTACCAGGGAAAATCAATCAGAAATGAAGATAGAGCGTCGGTGGTGTTAAGATGTAGTGGGTGGGCAAACGGGATTCGATTCACACATAATTTTAAGGCCCTCTCCATTGTGTAAAGTGAGGCACGCTGGTATTTGAGGCCATTTATAAATCCCAAATGAGAGTTTAGAAAAACTTAACCTCCCCTGCCATTTTGTTGTTGTTTCTAATGAAATATTTCAAAGACATGGAAAAGCACACAGACAAGCTTAAACATCTAAGCCCACCACCTACGTCTGTCAAATAAAACATTACAGCCATGGTTGAAGCACCCACTTTAAAAAAAAAAATGTTACTTGTTTTTTCTTCCTGCCTTTTCAAATCCTTTCTGTCCTCTGGCTCCACCTTGTCAAGGAGACCTAAGCTGACCACCCACCCCTGCCCAAGACATTGCTCCTTCCTCTGAAATCAGAGTGCAATTACTGCTTCTTTAATTAACTTGGCGATTAATCACCAGCTGCTTGTGAAACAGCTTTTATTGTCCTTGTCTATCTTGGACGTGGGTGGGGGCGAGGACCAGGAGGGCAGGGGGAGGAGGGACGGGCTGGCAGGGCCCTCCTCAGGCAAGAGGCTAGGGCAGGGTCAGCTAGAAAAGGAGGCCTGAGAAGGCCTGTTACCCAGAGGGTGGGCTCCATCCTGGCTCTCTTTAGGCAGCTGCCAGGGAGCAGGATCCAAGATGAGCTGTGGAAGTCCAAGAGAGCAGTGGGCAGCCGGGAGGTGGATCCACGCTGGGTAGCCTCAGGGCCTCTGCTCTTGCTGTTCCCCTCTAATCAGAATGTTCTTTCCTCCCTGAGCCTTGTAGAATTGTGTCCCTCAAAAAGATATGTTGAAGTCCTAACCATGGATACCTGTGCATGTGATCTGATTTGGAAATAGGGTCAGATGTATTCAAGTTAAGATGAGGGCATCCTGGGTTAGTGTGGGTGTCACTATAGGAAGGCCACGTGAAGACACAGACACAGGGAGAGCTCACTCACCACACCATCAAGCTGGCTCCTCTGCATGCCTGAATCTGGCTGCCCACTGTACCTGAGACAGGACCTCAAACAGCATTTTTCTCGTTGATTAACCCTCCCCCTGTCCAACTCCAGGAGCAGTTCCTACACCTTCCTTTGTTAGAGGAACCCTCTCCTTCATCCCATCTCAGACACCATCTCTCTCAATCAAAAGACCCACCCGGGGAGTTCCCAAGGACTCCCCACAAGACAACAGCATCTCTGCTCCAGTCAGTTTGCTTAATAATACTCCCCCTGGCTCCCCCAGGAAAATCCACCTGACATGCCGCCAAACTGTCAGGTGGGCAATGTAGCCTGGTTTGAGCAGAGTGCTTCTAATTTTTTCTTCTTCTGATTTGGGGGTGGGGTGTGGTGGGGGAGGAATTCCCAGGAAGGGAGAGGGTCCAGCAGGTTACCAGGAATTTAATGTGGAGGCAGGGGCTACCTCATTCATACTGCCAAGCACAGCACTGGGTACAGCACGTTCATTGAAATAACATCTTCTGAAACCATCTTCTGCTCTAATCCAACACTCTCTTTTGATAGGCGAGAAACGGAGGCTCTGACACCCCGCAGGGCAGTGCTGTGTGGAAGAGGCCTTTGGTCCAGTGGTGGATGCCTGTCCCAGCATCAGCCCAGCCATTCATTCCCAGTCCCCGCGTTTCTCTGCGCCTTGGTTTCTCTCTCCTTGGTGGGGAATAGCAATACCATCTCCCAGGGATGTTGCCAGCATTAAAGATAGTTGCAGGCCGGGCGCGGTGGCTCACGCCTGTAATCCTAGCACTCTGGGAGGCCGAGCCAGGTGGATCCCTCAAGGTCAGGAGTTCGAAACCAGCCTGAGCAAGAGTGAGACCCCGTCTCTACTAAAAATAGAAACAAATTAATTGGCCAACTAAAAATATATATAGAAAAAATTAGCTGGGCATGGTGGTGCATGTCTGTAGTCCCAGCTACTCGGGAGGCTGAGGCAGAAGGATCGCCTGAGCCCAGGAGTCTGAGGTTGCTGTGAGCTAGGCTGACGCCACGGCACTCACTCTAGCCCAGGCAGCAAAGTCAGACTCTGTCTCAAAAAAAAAAAAAAAAAAACTTTTCTTAATTTTTGTGCCTCTTTAAAGATAATTATCTGTTTAAGGCAAAAATAACAACACTGCATTGTGGGGTTTGTAACATGCGCAGGAGTAACGTCATGACAACAGCAGCACAAAAGCCCGGAGAGGGAAGCGGGAGCTGTAGCCGCATGCGAAGGGGCCTAACATTCCTGGCGTGTTGACTGTGACAAGCTAACGACACATAAAATAAACACTAAAGCAACCACTTAAAAAAAAAAAAAAAAACGAGGTACAGTTAATAAGCCATTAGAGGAGATAAAGTAGAATCATAAAATACACAATTAAGCCGAAA